>WOGR01007586.1:0-12311 GCA_015342045.1 Leptinotarsa lineolata | reverse complement strand
CGTACTTCCAATAAAACAATCTGGTTTCAGATCAACCTATATAGGTGTGCTACAGGTTTATTGAAAATTAGATGATATCGTCACAGCATCCGATAAAGACGAAATTACTGTCCTAATATTGATCGACTTCAGTAAAGCTTTTGATACCTTGAATCATCAACTACTTCGATCTATATAACATTATAATGGACTTTCTCATAGCACTCTGAATTTTTTTGATTCATATCTTCCACATAGACAACAAATTGTTAGATTGGAAAACCACATATCAGATTTCAAGAACATTTCTTCAGGTGTACCACAGGGTTCAATCCTTGGACCTATCCTCTACATAATTTACACCTCCCATTTGACCTGTTTGAAAAACTCAGATATCATATGTATGCTGATGATACACAGTTGTATTATTCTTCTACTCCTGAATATGTACAGCATAGCGATAATATCATTAATGAGAATTTGAATCAATTTGTTAATATATCGAAGAAACCTGCCTCGGAAGTTAATCAGTTAATGTTTCCAAATGCTCTGTAATTTGGAAGGAAAGTCACAAGGTCGAAACTCGACAACCTGATCATAAAAATTGATGACACTGTTTTACCTGTCGTAAATCAGGTAAATAAAAGTAACTCGCCAAAGTTTCAACCATTTTGGACGAGCAGTTGTTATATAACAGTCGTTTGAGTGTTTTAATGAAAATGGACAAAATCGAGTATGAAGCAGTCATTAAATATTTGTTTTTGGAAGGCAATCGCCTACGCAAATCAAAAATGAGCTGGATTCTTTGTATGGCGACTCTGCACCATCATTTATCCCATATTCACATGAAATTTTGGGCAACTGAATTTAAATGTGGCCGTAACAGCTTGGGAGACGACGAACGTTCGGGACATCCCACAGGTTTATCCAGTCCCTCACAATTGAATATTTAAAGATCATTAAAAGGGTATATTGTTTAAACAAAACTGACCTATTCTAAAATTGTTCATTCAACACTATTCATCCACTCAATTCATTGAAGACACCAAGGTTAATCTCACTTCAAGAGGTCAATACTGTATCTCAAACAAATAGCACATGATTTAAATCTGTATTATCTTTCGAACACAGAAATTTTTATTTTTAGAGAATTTTCATTGAGTTAACAAATGTAATATATCCTAAAAATATACAAAATGGCACATTGACATTTGCACCAACACCTTGCAACAATGGTACCTTGAATATCAGACATGATAAAATATAACTTGAAATTTATGAGAAAAAATTAATCCCTTACTGAAGAAAGGTTGGTTGGTTCTTTTAAAAAAAATGTTTTCAAGCCGACGTTTCGAATTTAATTAAATTCTTCAGGGCTCAAAAAGTTGTTTCTTCATGTTAATATTACTATTTTGAAAACCATCAAATATATTAGATACATTAAAAAAAACGACATAAAACAAACTAGTTAACTGATTAATTCCTTATACTGAGCTGAACCAAATTCAAAAAACATATACAGTACTGAACCAAGTTATTTAGGGATTGTAGTGTTGCATAAAAGTGTAGAAAACTTATTTGCATGTAACTCCAATTATATTACAGCCGAAGACCATAAGTCTCATTGAAAATCAGTCAGTTTAATTCTTCACCCTATTCGGAATCAAGTATAACAGGTATAAAACAATCCCGAACTAAGATATCTTCATTTACTTAAAAAAGCACAATTTGATTGAATTTCACATTTGACCACATTGTACAATTGTAACAGGTATTTTAGGTTTATTATTGGGACCAGTCGGAACATTTTCAATTTTTCTCATCACAAGAAGTCCATCAATCACTCTTCCAAAAACTACATGTTTACCGTCTAGAAAGTTGCACTTTGCACATGTAATGAAGAACTGACAACCGTTTGTATCTTTTCCACTATTCGCCATAGATAACAACCCTGGAGTATCATGTTTCAGTAAAAAGTTTTCATCGGTGAATGTACCTCCTCCGTATATACTCATAACTCCAGTTCCATCACCCTGTGAAATTGTCCAATTATGAATGGTTCCAGTACTAACTTTGATTATCTTACGTTCACAAAGTCACCACCTTGTATCATAAAATCTTTAATTACTCTGTGAAAACTTGCTCCTTTGTATCCCAATGGAACACCATCTTTTCGAAACTCTCCCGTACAGAATTGCCTGAAATTTTCACTTGATTTAGGAACAACATCAGCGAATAGCTCAAATATCATTCTTCCAATTTCCTAAAAGATATTGACAATGAATATTTTATTATATTTTCTAGTGATGAACTCACAGTAGTACCTACAGACACATCAAAGAATACTACTGGATTAGCAGGATGCCTCAGTTGAGACTGTATTTGATTCCAGTTCGGCATTTTACTTGAAAGTATATAAACGGTGAACTATTTGAATGCCGACAGATCAACATCAAAAAGCAATAAATAACCTAAAAATTAGAGATGGGTCATTATTTTGGAGCGCGATAAGAAAACCGTACACCGTACCACAAGTATAATGCTAAAAGACGCATGATCGAATCATAGCAGATAGTTTTTGGATGCGCCGTAATTTTCACGAAAATCGGCAACGTTTTCATGTCTAAAATTTTTCATGTAATTTACCGCTTTTGGCCTATCAGATTGACGACGTTTCGCTTGTGGAATCACAATAAAGAGAATGATTTCACATATATTGGTGGTTGTTTCATAAAAAATGTTTAGATAAGCACGAGTAATTCGTTAGTCATATTCATCTCTTCCCACAACTTTCGGTGATATAAAATGTTGGAAAAATTATAAAAGAGCAATATCAACAATCACATTTCTTCATCCTTGTAAGAATTTTTCAATGGATTATTTGTTATCGTTGTTCGTGATGAGAGTTCGAATATTTTTTTCCATCAAGTTTACAAACCGCCAGTTGAAATGTTGGAAACCAAATAAAAAGAAAAAATCAAAAACTACTGAATTTGTAACATTTATAAATATTATTTTCTTCTTTCGTGCATATTACTTTAATATTTATAATTTAAGTATTATAATTAAAATATGAGCATTAATTCATTTGTTGATTTTTCTTCACCGTGTTGTTTTCTGTATGCAATCTTATGTCACATACAAGTTTTGCAACAACTAGGTCCACTTATTGAATATAAAAATGTAACATTTTGTACTTATATTTTTGAATGTATTCAAGAGATGTATTTTGTAGCAGATACAAATTATATATTTTCATCCAGGGCTTAATGAATAAATGAATGAATAATTCAATTAAATTGTTTTGTTCTTATTTGCAGCACATTTTCTGGATGTCATCAACCAAACAAAAAATGTGCTGAGACCCATTTCCAACAATAGTCAGATTATCAGAAGATTTTATTAGTTAATTTTTTGAAATGTAGTTATTGTTATAGTTTTTTAAATGCAATTAATTGAAGAACCATATATCGAATATTTCTCCTAGTGTCTAGTTTTAAATCGATACAGATAAGTGATTGCAATAGCTTTGAAGTATTTAGAACAAGCGTGGTATACATGCAGTAAGAAGTGTAGCGAGAGCTGTTTGAATAAAACATTCAAAGCGTTTCATTATATTCTGTATTACTACAAAACACTCATTAATTTTCCATGAAATTAGTTTTACTGTCGAGTAGTTTATATCTATTATTCACTTGTTAAGCAATGTATGAAATGTCAAACGCTGATAAATCCACTCGTACCAGATAATTATGAATGCGTAGTAGTCCTAAAAAATAAAACAGAAAGAAACATCAACAAGAGTAAAACTACTGGGTTTTTACTAGGTTTTATAACTGTGACCGTACCGTCACGATATTAATGGATAATTCACGACAATATTTTGCAATAAACGGTATCGCAGAGTGTCGCTATCGCGTCACGTCGCCTCTTCGCCTGAGTATACTGTACCATTTCGCTGAGTATAATGAACGTAGAGAAATTGTGTATTGTCTTTGGTAATGAATGTCTGGTCACAGAATACTACTCTCTGGTCGCTAGCGCTAGTTCACGTTCTCATTTAGGTTTGTTTTGGTTCACAGTTCCGTACATTTCGATCGTGCGCAGTTATTAAAATGTGTTTTGGTTCAGTTAGAAAGTTAGAATCGTTCTAGTATCGTTCTCAGTGTTTTGTTTTTCTCCAACACGACTCGGAACTGATCCAGAACAGTAATTATAAGTTCGTACATTTGAGTAGGGACCAGTTAGAACTTCGAATTCGCTCTTGCGCACTAATAAAATATTTCATTTGCGTTGTGGATTTTGGTAGTAACGTTTTCTTAACCTCATTTTTATCCGTATTTGTATTTTAACTACAATTTGAATATTTGTATTAATTACGTCGAATATATTAATGGAGGTAAATAAGACAAAATAATATATCATCATTATTCTTATACCATAACAGATAGACCTGAAATGTATATAGCAATAATAATGCTCTTATTATTACACCTTTTACGATTCCAAAAATTTATTCTTGACATGTTTTTGTCAAACACGTCAGTATAAGGTTACAAAAAGAGGACAATATTCTTTCAATTTAATTTTGGATAACCAGAGATAACTTCTTAGTTAATTCCTGTTACTCTCATTTTCGCCAAAAATCTAACCTCCAATCTGTTTTTATACACTTGTCAGAATAATTTTTCTATGTTTTGGTTTTGTTAGGACCGATCCAGAACTGTTCTGTTACTGTAATGTTCTGTGCATTGATTCGGCGTCGATACGGGACGGTTCTATAACTTTAGAAATACAGAACCAAAACAAACATATTTGAATCACAGAATCTTTGTCGCAATGCTTTTATGTGGGTAACAATGAAACGCAATCACTATAATGTAAAAATATGGAAACTTTTATAGATTAAGATATTATTTTTTGATAAATTGGAAATGGCGATTTTGGTCGATTTTCAGAGCAGTCAAAATATGGTGTCACATTTTTTTATAATCATTGTTTGGTTCAATTCAGAATGAAATTTTTCATATTTCATTTGAATGATTTATCATCAGGTAAATGAAATACTGAAATAAAATAAAAAATTTGCTTCATAAAATAAAAAAAGTAATTGGAGGATGGTTCCCCAAATAAAATATATAAAATAATTTTTCATGAGAAGTAAAAACCGAAAAACAAATGTTAAAAAGCTTCTACAACGCGACGGCGATACGCATGTCGTTCTTTCTCGTGCAGTTTCGCTGTGGAGTATTCATCGCGGTAAATTTAGTATTTTGTTGCAGTATCTTCCAGTCGCCTTCGCGACCATATTGTTGGGTCTAACTATTTTATACGTGTGGAGGTCAGCACATTAGTCTCAGTGAACATTGCTCTTGTAGAAAGGTAGAAATCCTTGCAGGTTGGGTATCCCAGATATGAATCTCGACCAGAATAATCATTGTCGACAAAAACATTTCCGTTTTCCTCCTAAGAATTTCACAATTCTCATAAAATTGAAAATAAATTTTTCAGCTCTGCAGAAGTTTTGTTAGTCGGGTATCCCAGATATGAATCTCAACCAGATTGATCATTTTCTACTGAAAACATTTCAATTTTCCACCCAAGACTATCACAATTCTCATAAAATTGAAAATGCATTTTCCGGCTCGATAGAGATTCTTGCAGTTCGGGTTTCCTAGACATAAATCTCAACCAGATCAATCATTTTCGACAAAACAAATTCAACTTCAACCCTTCGTGTGTCAAAAAAATTCACATTTCTGCCGACCTTGCAGGTCGGCAGAACTTCTTGCAGGCCGGGTCTCCCAGATATATGAAACTACGAATCTTTGTGACTGTTTTCCTCAATCCTGACGTTCGAATTATAAAACTAGATATCACTCCCACCGTGATCCTCCTGAATAAGAAAATGTATCGACAATTAACAAAATGTATTAGCGAATTAAATTAGTGTGAAATTTGTTGTTGAATTACGAATGTACTGCAAACGGCAGCACTGCCTAAAAACCAGGGTTCATATATCAGAATTCATAGTTCTAATTGATTACCTTCACTTTGAGCTAGGGACTATTTCTTAAAAGTAATTATTTCTCAAACAAACAATCACAAATTAATGATGGGCATAATCGAATGATTCTGAGAATCGAATGATGAGTACTCGAGTGATCCCAAAAATCGAAATACCATTCGAATGAAATCACTCGGATACTACGTCACTCGTCACTCACCGATTTAATTCGAGATCCGACGATGGGAGCAATAAGCACGCAATCACTCGATGCTCATAAGGTCATGTGCCATGTGAAACTCCCACATTTGGATGAAATTTAACTTTTGAATAGTGTTTGAATGTTTATATTCTTCTATATTTTCAGTCATTTACTGTGATTTGTTGAGACTGTTTTTGTTATAATTTATTTTCATTTTTGTGAAGATTTTTATTTTTTTATGTTTTCAATATATTTCAACAAGCCACCATTGTATTTCAATTAAGTTGTAATTGTAATTATTCAAAGTTTATCGTCAACAAATTTCTGAACATTCTCAGCCTAAAACTGTATTTCACCACATCCTACAAGTGTCGGTATATAGGCCGGCACTGCACTGGCACAGTATACTTATATAAGTATACTGTGGCACTGGTGCGTTGCGGTGCAAGACTAGAATACTGTTTTCGACTATTTCAGTCACTACTAATTTAATTCGATACATACAACATTCGAATGATCTGAATCATTCAAATGATTCCATTTGGCATAGTGATTGCAATAATCGAATGACCGATTATTTTTAATTCGAATGGTTTTATCACTATCACAAATGATGTAATGAAAGCGCCTAAAAATTCAAAATACACCAAAAATAATTGCAAATGTGCATGTACCGAGATGTTACCGAAGAGTAAATTTCTACGCCTTTTCACTCCACTCCAGAAATACCTTACGTCACAATTGCACTCCTTTTACTCTGTTTCTAAAATCCGAACGATTACTGTTGTCAATATTCGAACTCACTTTCTGTGGTATCACAGATCCACAAACCACTAGAGTAAGTGGTTTGTGCACAGATACATGACAACATATAACATAACCACAAAATATCGGAACCCACATTCCTACATAAACAATCTAACATGCAACTCTATCAAACAAATTAACTATAATAATTCTTCTTGATTTACTTACACCGAAATGAATAATCACAGTTAGTATTTTGTATCTAGTATTAATACTATTATCAGTACCATGCCTGATGATAAGGGTCAAAAACGAATTTCTGAAGAAATATTGGAAAATAACAGCTGTAAGAAAACAAATCTAATTGAAAGTTCATGTTTCATTTCTGATAAAGAATACAATGAGGTTGGTGAAAAGTTGGAACAGGAACCCGATGATAATGAGAAAGAAAAGAAATATTTTAATGGTGTAGAAATTTCAAAACTGAGTAAAAGACAAATGAAAAAATACCAAAAATGTATGAAATGGGAGGAGGTTAAAAAGGAAAAGAGGCTCAAGGAACGTTTGAAACTCAAGCAGAAAAGAATTCATGCCAAACTAAACAATATAGATCTGGGCCCCAGTCGTAAGGAGCTCAAAATGTTCAAAATGAAAGACAGCCCTTGTAAAATTCATATTTGTATTGATCTTGGTTTTGATGATCTTATGATTGATAAGGTAATTATATATATGCAATGGGATCATTAAACATTTTTTACTTCACAAATTGCTACACCAGTGAGAGTTTCTGTCCAGTGCTTATTCTATTTTTCTAAGGTGCCATTTTTTAATCTCATTTGTTTCAACCTTTCTTCCAATAATAATATTTTTATTCTAGGACATGGCAAAAACAGTGAAACAGATATTACGTGTATATACAGAAAATAGAAGATCTAAGGCCCCAATGCAGCTTCATTTGAGTAATTTCAATGGAAGAAGTGAAAAGGAATTGGCCAGACATCACGGGTTTGAAAACTGGGATATCAACTTTCATAAAGAAGATTATATAAAAGTATTCCCGAAGGACGATCTCATTTATTTGAGCAGTGAAAGTGAGAATGTACTTACACAGCTTGAACAAAATAAGGTGTATATTATTGGCGGGCTAGTCGACCATAATTCACAAAAAGTAATTAACTTCATTACAATTCATTATCTTCAAGTAATGTCTGTGATTTGTTTTTTTAGAGTAGTTTGTCTATAATTCTTCTCTGTTTTTATTTTCATAAAATGCATCCATGAAACCATCATATATACAAAGTTCTTCAAATATGAGTCTATTCAATGGGATCTTGTAAATGGAAAAAAAGTGTGAAAAAGTTGATCAGCCCATTGGGTGTTACTGTTATCAAATATTTGATTGTTTTACAGACTTTGTAATAAGACCACATGAGAGCTTTTTTCATAGCATCAACAGGCTACTTAATTTGAATCTCAAAACAGTGGCTAATGCTTTGGACCTGAGTATAGTTTTTTCTAAATGGAATAGATTCATCTGTATATCAGATTAAGGTGGAAAAAATCTAAGTGATTTCAATGCAGAGATTATAGTTGGAATAGTAACACTTATGTCCAAGGCCAGAATGGCATCGGGTTGATACAGGCGCATTTTTATTTAGTTTATCATATTCTTGGAATACATTTTGTTGTTTCAGATAAAATATTAATGAAGATATACATTCTTTAGGTGAACTTAGTAACAGTTGTGGCTCTCTAGTAATGCAGCTTTTTGTAAATAATTTCTGAACAGTTTTTTTGCATTAAAAGTTATCCATACCTGAAGTATTTGAATCGTGATACGGACTCTACATTTCATCTGTGGAGGCGTCAGAAAATGTGTCGGCCGTACTACGAACTGATACTGTGTCTTCTTTCACACGAGATGTTGTATTCATGTCTTCCTGAATTTTTTTCTTTTATTGTTTGATATATGGAGAACTGCCCTTTTTTGATAATTCCAAATGTTGCTTATCATCTCCAAAACTTCTGTTATTGTTTTGTCTTCACAGCAAGCAACAAATACTTCTTCAGGGTTTTCAGGTGCATCTAATGTCGCCTAACAGTTTTTTTAATATTTCATTTGATTATGTTACTGTACTGCAGATCTTTTGGGTTTATCATTATTTTCTTGTTGACGTTTAAATTTGTGAGGAACTATATTCTTTTCAAGTTCAGTTCTGCCCCCAACCAGTTTATCTTTAACATAGTTCTACAAATCATTCTCAATCTGACACAAGAAAAAATACTATAAGTTATAAGTTACTTTACCACGCGATCAGAGCAACAGGCACTGACTAATGTAGACTAATACTTGTACTTAGGTATAAAGAATATTGCCTATACAATAAACAAAGGGTGATGCAAAGAAGCTGTTTTTGAGTTTCTTAGTAAATATAAACATAACAGACACTTTTTAACACCAAAAGTTTTGTACCTCTGGTCTGACTTTATGAGTACCTTTAGGCATACAAAAAAAGAGACTCAAGATATAGGTATACTTCTGTACTCGATAGATTGTCATTGTACGTACATTAAAATGATCTTCACAACAAAATACTCTGCTTTTAGCTCCAAATGGATCCAACTTCACAGCTTTCATCTATTTCTTACACATTTGGACATCCATTGGAAGCACAAAAAACAACTTTTCCGGTGCATTGGTGGTTGTGCTTTTACATTTTGGCACAACACATGACTCTCTTATTATTGATATTTTTCAATAGTGGTAGTATCATTTACTCAAGAAATCTGTCCATTTTACATAATTGAAAAGTATGTATATGAAAACAGAAGTTCTTACTCCAATTACTTCGCAATTTGTGAAATTTATACACTAATGAAGCAATACCCTTTAACATTTCTGTCTTGGCCTGGTGTCTAGTTGAAATGTATAAAACCAGCACATATACTTCTAAAATAGGTGAATGCACTCTTAAATTTGTTGAAAATAAAAATATTTAAATTACGGTTATGTTATAAAACGAGACGTAAATAATAATTTATTTTCAAATTGAAAATATGTAAATAAATATACTGACTCATGAGTCGACTATTCTTGAAAAATTTTGTTTGTTGTTGTTTCCTTATTAGAAAACATAATTATGAAGAAATATCGAATGTTTGTTCTAGAATTAGCATAACATTTATTTTGATCAACTTGAATGAACAAGAATTAACTTGATTTTTTTTCTATTGAAAATTTGTTGAGGATTGGGTCAAAAGTTCACGATCCAAGATTCATAATATATTTTTCTCAATGAAATTTCTTTAATTTTTTTCGTGTTCTAACTGAAACATCTTTTTCAGGGTATATGTTACAATAAAGCTGTAGAGCAGGGAGTAGTTCATGCAAAACTTCCAATTGAAGAATATTTCTGGATGAAACATAGGAAAGTTTTGACAATAAATCAAGGTAGAACTTCTTTCTTTCTATTGTTATTATTCTTAAACCTTTTCTTTTACAGTATTCGAAATTTTATTGAGAGTGAGTGAAGGAAATACCTTTAAAGAAGCATTTGAATTAATCCTACCAAAGAGGATTGAAAAATTATCGACAGACGAGTTACTGAAAACTAGCTCCAAGAAAAACATTGAAAATGATCCTTGTGACAGCAAAGTTGAATAATATGAATAAAAAAATTAGCGATGCTTATAAGACGGAATTTAAGGTTAACAATTTTTTTCAGTGAGCTGTTATAGAGCAGAATCTCAAAATCAAATATCCTTACTGTCAAAGTCATCTCTGAATTGCTTTTAGAATTGCTGTTCATTATTGAAATTTTTTTCAGTCTATTGAAAATGACCGTACCAAGCGACCTGGAATTGTTGGAGAAGCAAACACTTGTGAAATGTAAAGGAAAAATCAGATAATTAGCTGCCTAATATTCAGAAAGTCAGGGAATTTCCACCCTCTGCAGGAAATTTCAAAATATTTTAATTTTTATCGGTGGTTACATCGAAAAGATACTGTGATTTTGCATTTTTTTTTCTCATCTGATAATATTATATCTATATAGTTGTAAATATGGTAACCATGAATAAATTATCTTGAGGAGCGTTGATTTCATAGGGAGTGTTTGACGTTTTTGCATTCTGGCTTCCTATTGGACACAGTTTTAAGGGACATTTATTATATTATCGAAGAAACCAACTACAATACATTTCCAAAATTTTGTATATGATTTGTTAGGTAAAGAATGTCTGCCACTAATAGGAAATCAACAGTATTGAAATGTAATACTTCATAACACAAATTTGTTTTCTGATATTTCTGTTACAAATGTGAAAACTACAAAAATAATCAAATGAGCTTAATGACTGTCTTAAGGAGAAATACATACAGTTTTGTCACATTGAGTTTCTATTGAAAGTTTGAGATGAACGAGTAAAATTATTAAAAACATCATGTTTTGTATAATTTTACTCGTATGAAAACCCAACTTAAATATGCGTGGCATATTTAAGTTGGGTTTTCAAAATGAAATGAGATATTGAAAGGGTTATATTTTAAAGAAGTGATTAATTTTTTGGGAAAGAAAGTTTTTGGCTTTCTACTACTCCACATTTTTTGTATCAAGATGAGGTAGTAGAACGCCAAAAACTTCGTTTCCCAAGAAACGAGATATATTTCGTTCCATATTCGGATTTTATCAAGAAATTACTTTATCTAGATAATTCTGGATGTTTTGGAATTTCAGTTTGAAAAAGCTCTCTTCAAATCATGTAACGGTGATAGCTGAGTTTTCTCAGGTTGATAGAACGCAAGCCCATTTCATATTTTTGGGGGTCATATGATACCTAAAACTCCTAAAGTGTATAATGAGTTTCAGCCTCATGCTATCAGTTGTAGGTGTTGCGCATGAAAATATTGGAAAGGGGAAAACAAATACCCAAGTAGGGGGTAATTTGCCAAAAGTTCTTGGCTCATACAAATTGAAGAATACGTTTTCAAAACGGCCATATATTTTTATGTTCTCTCTGAATAGTTGCGGATAATACCCTCTGGTTTTACAGCGGCTACTCAGAGAGACTATAGAAATACGTATAAATAAAAATAATTTCAATCGTAAGGCCATGAAAGCCTGCACACCATGATAATGTTAAATTGTTGTAAATTCGTTTATTCCAAGGTTCAAGCAAATAATAACAAGTCCTTCGTACTATTTAATGACATTCGTCATGTGGTCTCGGTAGTGTAGAGGTTAGCACATCCGCCTTTCAAGTGGAAGACCGGAGTTAGATTCCCCGCCGGGCCACCGTACTGGGTAATCGCACGTTAAAAGGTGAGGCCTCGTTAATCCATTGCTCGCACAAGTTTCGACTTCTGAGGGTTGACGT
>WOGR01007585.1:0-12312 GCA_015342045.1 Leptinotarsa lineolata | reverse complement strand
AAGGCGTTCATTCACCCTTGAAGCCAAAAAGTTGTTGGACTTTAGTAGGGATGAACTACGATGTCTAACAGGCCTCCTTATAGGTCATTGTCGACTGAATCATCATATGCAGAGACTAGGACTGTCAGAAGACAGTGTGTGTCGCGTGTGTCGCCTCTGTTTGGAATATGATGAAACAGCAGAGCACATACTTTGTACCTGCTCCGCCGTGGACCGAATCAGGTTTTCAGAGTTTGGTAGAACCACACTTTTGCCATCTCACCTTACAAACTAATCGGCTTCGTCAAGACGCTGGGTTCATTTGGTAGAGTTTGAATAGGTGTGAGCCACGATGATGATAGCACAGTCTGCTTTCTAAAGCGCTCGCATGTAATTAAAAATTTATTAAAGTTTTAAATCCTTTTTGTGAACAAGTATTAATATCTAATTATTAATAATATATATGGGTTGTTTTTCCGGGTTTCATTCCGTGTTTTGTGTTTTTGATCCTCACAAGGTCCAAAATCTGAAGTGTTACTAATTGCGATTTTAGGTGATGATAAGATGGAGCGTAACACTTTTGTGAGAAGGGTTGCTACTGCATTTATTGTCAGTCAAAGTACTATTCTCAGAATTTTTAAGAAACTCAGAATACCAATCCGTTGAAGAATCACCAAATGAAATTATTATCGAATCTTGTTTGATAACAATAACAAAGATAATAAATGTTGGGTACTGTACGCATATGTTATGAAGATCAGTTATATTTCTGTATGAAGGTTAACGGAGGTCAGTTGCAACATTTACTGATAGAATAAATGATAAAAAATATGTATTTCAATATTCCAACTACGTTTACTCTTATTTTTCGATAATGTTTTCATAAAAATACAAAACGAAGACAAGGAATTGAAACACCTATCGAATGAGGTATTATATGACCCCCCTTACGATAAATCAAAAATATTGACGGCATGTAGTTATTACTATCAATCTATGTGTAAATTTATTCAAGAAGACGGTAGGAAGGTGTTTCAATGAACCTCTTTTTTACAAAACAGTTTTCTGAGAAGTCGGAATTATGCTATTAGTTCTCAAATAATCGTTTACCCTATTGGCAATTATCTTTTCCGACAATTATCCCGACAATAACTTCAATCAGAATAAATTCCTCTTACCAGGGACTGATTCACAAGAAAAGTTATGGTTTGATAATACAAAGAATTTGAGATGAACTATGGGACACCCAGTATTTTTATGTTAAATTTTATATTATCTAATAGCTTTATAAAGACGGAAAGCATGAATGTTTTTTTTGGAATTTTCAATTTAATATAGAAATTTCTAGTGTAAAGTCGAAATTTGGTGATCAAGACGTCAAACTCATGTTATTAGGTTATAAAGAATTATCAATCAGGTTCGCGTATGTCAGCCGCAAAATCGAAGTGCGTCTCACGAACGAGAAGAAAAGAAGGCGTAAGCAATTCTTGTCGATATTAAGTGTTAACCGTCAGTACGTCCAATGAACTTCCTCACTCTCGCATCTTCACTATGTTTCGAATCTTTCTGCGGACTTTATAATGTACGGTAACTATGTTCGACCATCTGTCGTTTGTTTTTCTAGTTAGTGTATCGGAAAAAGTCGAGAAAACATCTGAGAAAGAAGCACTAGTTGTTAAACCAGATTCTGGAAAAAGTCGATGAAATATAAGCTGGTGGATGCACACGGCCTGGTTGATGACTGAAACGTAAAGCAGACGCATGATTTGAATCACAAATGAACGAAGTTATAGATAATAATCGGTTGGATATGACTGCCTCGTAAGATTGTAAGACTTCGCCCATCCTATTCCTTAAATACCTGTCTCATCGTTCTGGTATGTCTGCCAGAATAGTTGTGAAAACTCCAGCTCGCTAGTTTCACGGTACAGGAAAAGTAGACACCATGGGATACTTCACGAAAACATCAAAACAGACGATTCAGTCCAGTTCAAGTTTAAACTTTGGAATGAGTTTGAGTAACAATCAAATAACAAAAATCTATAGCAAAAAGTCAATGAGCGTACAGCCTATATTTACTACATGAATTATAATGTGAAATGCTATAAGAAGACAGTAAAGTTTACAGAAAAAGACAAGAATCAAGTTAATGATTTCAAAAACTTATCAAGAGTATATAAACATCTTTCAAAGAAAAATAATTTTAGTGTGTAGGCACACTTTCGGAATCAAGCGTTTTTGTTAAATTTTTCATGACAAATCCTGTAAAAACTACCTTATTTTTTCAAAAAATGTAAATGCTGTGTGAAAGGTGCTATCAATATTTACAGTAGAGAGTCAGGGGGTTTCCAAAAATCAATTCATAATTATAATACAGAAAAAGTAAAGGAATTTAACACAAAAAAGGCTTTTCATTTTACAAATCTTATAATTCGGAATCGTTGAAAATTTTGCAACTACTTGAGTCTATTTTAAATGATGGAGGACTGCAAGTCAACTTAAGTTTTTCTAATTAAGTAACACTTTATCTTGAGAATTTCACTGAACAATTTATAAAAAGGTAACACCTGTTTCACTAGGTATACAATAGCTATCTCACGCGTGAATATGATGTATACTTATATATAGTTGAATAAGGTCCAAAAATCAAAACTTTTCTTTGAATTCTTATGCTTTCCTATTCTGTATTATAAAATGTATGTTTTTTTTCAACTAAATTTGAGAACTGAGTTTTCAATTGAATAATTCACAAGATATATATCTTATGGGTGGATGGTATGGTGTTAAACACTAGATGATAAAAACAAATAGCAATTTTATATCATAGTTCTGATTGATGATGGAGGTACTAACTCATTTATTTCACTTCTGGTTTTATATGAGTGTGATATAGATTCAAATTGGTTTTATTGTTCTGGCAGTACTAAGCAATGTTGTTAGTATATTTGACGTGGATCTAAGATTTTCTGCATAAAATATTTAAAATTATTTTAAAGAAATAGTTCTATAGTACGAATATCTTTATTCAGTGAGATGATGAGACACCTCCCCAACTTATGGTGTTATTGCACCAATTGTGTTCTCAGTAGAACGTTTTTGGAACCCATATTGTTTCTCAGTTATTGATTTAGATTTCTGCAAAACTTATGAATGAAGAAACTATCTGTTCATCGTCATTTTTGAAAAGTTGTTGAACAACCGATATCTTATATTGTGAAGGACAAGCACTATAATCAATGGCCCGCTAGATCACCTGATATGACGCCCTTAGATTTTTGTGGGAATTGGTGAAATCTGAAGTATACTTAGTCTAGAAATATTCAATAATGTGAGAAATGAATTTGTCAGGAAGTGAATGGTGAAAATTTATTGGGATGGTATTGGGATGAAATTATGGTATCTTTCGTTTGCACAGATTTTGAAATAAATAAAAAACTTGCAATTTCTCAGAAGCGGCTGATCCGGTTTTCAAAAGTTAATCTATGATGGCTAGAGCAATTGAAATTCCTGTTTAAAAAAAATTGATAGCGCCCTTTCGACGACAAACAAATAGTTCTGAAAATAGTACTTTTCCACATGAATTTTGTCCGCTTTGATATCTTGTCCCAAAAATTAAGAAGTGGTACTTTCTACGTACGCACTGTGGGTAGGTATACAGGGTGTTTCTGGGCTTCCTCTTTTCGTTTCGGGAATGTATAGATGGGGTCAAAATATCATCAGTACTTCATATAACTTTGGTTCCTAAAATCCTTCGTTACCAAGTTATGGGCCCTCAAAATTACAAAATGAAAAATATTTTTCTATGATAACTTTTCAAGTAAATATTCAAAATCAACCAAATTCTGGTAATTGACTAAACAAATGAATTGCTTTGATGAGTTTTCATGCAGGAATCAGTTGTTTTGCTACAAAGTCAGGAACGGACTACCCCGATGGTCAACACCCCAAAACTTTGATATGACATATGTTTTTCAATATTTTTCAACAAAATCCGTTTACTTAAACAATTTTCTGAATAAAAATACTCATGTAAAAAATCGATCGGATCATCGATTTTTGATAAAAATGGACTTTTGCTCGACGACATCCAACCTGAGATGTCTACCATTATTCGAACAGATTAATTTTAAATGAAAATAGAAATGATAGGTGAAATATTCATAACGAATTTTGATGTTGCAAAGTTTGTTGATATGGTCGAACAGTTTACTTTTAACGAATATGCATGCATTTTATGGACGAGCATTTTCTAATACAGCAGAAGCCCGTCGTCTGTAATCAGAGCATTTTTCCAATCGAAAGGTACCGGCAAGAAAAACTCTCGAAAGTGTCGATCGCAGCTTGAGGGGGACAGATATGTCTAATGAATCATTAATTGGAGCATGTTGTTTTATTTCGATATTATCGTAAGTACAGTTTTGGCAAAACGAGGTGGTGAGGTCGCTCCTAAGACTGTGCGTACCGTTGTATTGGAGGAAAATATTTTGACAGCTGTCGCTGATGATTCTTCAATGAGCATCAGATATCTATCAGAACAGTTCCATACTTCCGAGTCCACTATTTATAGAATAATTAGAGAACAACTGCTCCACCCACATCCAGAAGGTATATAACATGACACCTTAAGATTTTCCAGCATGACTGGAATATGCCAATTGGTTCATCGATAAGCAAACAGAGGATATTACTTTTATTCATCGAGTTTTATTCACTAATGAAGTACGTTTCAGTAGAGATGGAGTTGTCAACTCTCATAATCTCCACATATGGGCAGAAGAGAATACCCATGGAATATTGTAAACCAAACACCAACGGAAATTCGAAGTGAAAGTGTGTGCTTGTATTATGGCAAACCATCTTGTAGGACCATTCGTTCTACATGAACGATTGAATGGTGAACGTTATTTGGAGTCCCTTCAGAACGATTTAAATGGACTTTCGGAACATGTTACATCGCAAACCCGAAGGGATAATGCCGTATGATGGTGCATGATGGCGCTCCTGCTTATTTTATTTGGATTGTGCGGGACCATCTGAACCATACTTTCCAAAATAGATGAATTGGTAGAGGTGGGCCATAGGTATGGGCACCGTGGTCCCCAGATTCAAATCCATTGGATTTTTTCTGTGTGGGTATCTTGAAAGCCTTGTTAACGCTACACCTATTCACATATGAGATGATTTGTTAAATAGTGAAACCATACGAAACGACCCTAGAATGATATTCCAAGTACAGAGAGAGTGTCTTCGCAGACTACTGAGAGAGAGCGGGTCATATCGAGCAGTTTTTGTAGCGGATTTTTCATTTGTGCTTGCTCTTGAGGCTTGCGATTGATATTTACACCATGAGTGTTGTTAAGTTGATGTGTTTGCATTATAGAAATTCGTTATGAATATTTTACATATCATTTTTATTTTCATTAAAAATTATTCTTTTTGAATAATGGTAGATATCTCAGGTTGAATGTCGTCGAACAAAAGTGCATTTTTATCAAAAATCGTGGCTCCTATTGATTTTTTATACGAGTACTGTTTGGAAAAGCTCTTCATTGGTTTTAGTTTGATTTATTTTGTAAATATATTTATTTCGCGTTATATCGAGCATTAAGGGGCAAAGAAACGTTCCACCCACATGAGACGTTCATGGCCTTCCGAAAGGACAAAAAAACGTCGCTATTACCCAAAAAAAGATGTTGTCCGATATAAACTTTCAGTAACGAAAGAAATGAACTTCGATGCTCATCTCGAAGGAGGAACTTCCAATTGATTAGAAGTAATCTTCATGAGAAGTAATGTCATTATCAAGAGCGAAGATCGCTATCAACGGGACTTCCGTGATCAACTCCTCTGAAACGTACCTTTCCTTTGCTTTCTTCACTCGGACGACAACGAGGAATCAAAGTAAGTCCCTTAATGTTCTCGTTCTTGATATAATTTCAACAACGGTTTTTTCTCGCCATTATCTTTGGGAATAACTGATATCAACCCACTTCAAATATTTTCTAACAATTCATTTTTCAAAACCAATTTCTGAGCTAATAGTTGCATCAACTTTCATTCAGATAATTGTCTGAGTAACCTGATTTTGTTGAAAACTATTGAATAATATCCGTCATTTCAAAGTTTTGGGGTGTGGACCATCAGGGGTAGTCCCTTCCTGACTTTGTAGCACAACTGACTCCTGCATAAAAGCTCATCAAAGCATTTCATTTTTTAGTCAATCACCAAAAATTACATATACAGGGACACCCTGTATATGTAATTTTACTTGTTTACTCATCATCAAAATTTGAATTCTACAACCTGACTAATATTTATAGTTGCTGTATATCATCATCACCTATTTTCAGTTAATATCATCTATCTTATAAGGCTATAATGGAAGAAATTCAATTTCTTCTTCCTCGAGACTCCATCAATAGCAGGCAACTGCGTTAATGATGACCTTGACCGACTAGAGAAAGAATTTCTTTAACGATACTCTCAGTTCCTTTTAAATCGATAGTAGTAGGCATCTGAAAGGTGCAATCAAAATTGAATTCAATGTAATTGTTCATAGGTATTTTTGTACGTTATTTTTTTAAGGTTTTCACCTCCCGTTATCTAGCGCAATTTGAGATATTGATAGAAACTGAGAAATTAAAATTTAATAAGAAACTGAAGCACGGATAAGAATCTAAGTTACTTAATGAAAATCCATATAATTTATTTGGTAAAGTATTTGAAAAGTCGTCCGGAACTTTTTAATAACTCATTTTCAACAGCTAAAAATTGAGAAATAATCGGGAATAGTTAAATATACAGGGTGTCAATTTTAAACTTTTCCGTCTGTGAATCCAAAGAAACTCTGTTTTCCACACTAGAACAAAAACACTGTTTCTCGACGCGCAATTCTCTAACCAAGTGAGCATCATCAGTAGAAGATAAAGTTTGAAAGTCTCAAAAACCTTATGAAGAAGGTATTATTTAGCGAAACGCGTTTCTAGTAAAGTTATTAATGTGGAAATTGTTTTATTATCATGGATATAATCGATTATTCGTTGAATAAACGTACTATAAATTTTTTCTCGAATTATACGTTATACGATTTCACTAGAAATGAGAATGAAATGGAACACGATTTTTATCACCAAATCGAATATCATGAATGTTCATTTAGAAGTGAGATATTGAGGTTGGAAAATATTCAAATTGACACCATGTAAAATGCAGAGAAGACTAAGTGTTTTAATTTTTGAGAAAGTGGAGTTACTTTTTAACTTATTTTTATAAAATTTCCAAATATTTTTTGAAGGTAAAAAATGACACTGCTCGTGATAATACGTCAACATAATACAGGGTGTGTCACATCAATATCTAATTATAAATTTGAGATAAAGTGTAGTTATCAAAAAATGTTTCCTATAATAAATAGGTTTTGACATGTGAGCTTAAATTATTCACAAATATACAAGGTATCCAGTAGAAGCTTGGAGTTGTTAGATTTTCAAATATATTGCCTTTTATAATCGGATTCTGCCAAAAAAATATACTTTAAATACTATAGGAGTACATGAGTATCTAGCTAGCGTCTATTGAAAACAGTTTCCTACACTAGAACAAAATATTATCACTCGACGCACGTTTTGCCAACCAAATAAGCATTAACAGGAGAATACTAAAAAAAATTTTTAGGGCTATCTTAATGTTTTTGTACAATCTGGATGGATCATCACCTCCCTGAAATTGAATTATTTCCTAGTATAACTTATTGCGTTATAATGTTATTGTTCCTAAAGTTAATTACTACCTGTAATGAAACCTAATTTTACCTAGCAAGTATACCTAGCGGTTCAAAAGTTACCAAGGTGTACCAAAAATATTTTCCTCGAGCTGATATATTCAACCACCTCATTTAAAAAACTCCATTGAAGAATTTCTTTTGCCAATACAGGGTGAATCAAAACCCGAAAACATTCATTAATTCACTTTCTGAATGAAAAATCATGCGTATATGTCAAAAGTTTCGATAGTTATAACTAAAATAGTGTCAGAAATATTTTATTCTCATGCAGCAAAAAACTATGAGTGATATGAATTTGACTCATAATATCAGATTTTCAATACAAGTATATAGATCATCGACAATTTTTTAAAAAAATATATAATGGTAGAAAATATCCCAAAATGTATGAAAGAAAATTTCAGCTCGTTAGTTAAAATTTTAACACTCAGTTTGAGGTTCATTTTACAAGTTTTCAGTTTTTTATTTGTTACGACCGGTTTCGGTTTGCTAAACTGCTAACTGAGTTACTTGAGAATGGTTTAGCAAACCGAAACCGGTCGTAACTAATAAAAAACTTATTAGAAATCAGACAAAAGTTATTTTTTTCATCCTATATTCAATATGAATTTCTACAATTTCGTTAGTCCTTAGCTCGCACAAGTTTCGACTTCTGAGGATTGTCGTTCATAGGGGTGCGACAGCCGGTTAACGGAAAAAACAGAACAGAACAAAATAAATTGGTCATCAAGCGAACAAGTGAAAATTTTCAACTCAAAAATAGCGTATATGTACACACCACAGGTGTTAAAACTCAACTGACCACTCCGACACTGTAACAATGAATTTCGCCAGCCGATTGAAGTTCAATCTGATTGGCCAACGTAAACAGGCTTGTTTTACTACCCAATAGATGCAAGTGTGCGTGGTGATCATGCTTTGATCACGCATATATAATTGTTTGGGTCGCTTTTTTTATTGGATGGAGATAACCTTCTAGTATATTGATTGTTACACACTAATAATTGGATGTCTTTGCTTTAAAAAGATGACAGTGTACAAATCAGGATAATTCAAATATGGTCGAAGGCGATGGTTGAAAAATAGTATTTGAATTCATCCAAGAATAAAATGAGGATGAAAAAAAAATTGTTTTTTGTCAATCCGACAACTTTCTCGAGGGAAAGAACGTTGGAAAAAAAATTGATAAAATACAATGCAACCTGCAACACCATGTTGCCACCTTGATGTATTGAAGAATGCAATAGCTTTGGTTCAGGAGCCCTGGATAATAAAAACCAAAATTACTGGTCTCAGTAGCCTAAATGGTCAAATTTTCAGCTTACCAAGCAACCAACAACCTAGGACAGCTGTTTACGTTCTTAGACATTACAGAGCCATTCCGATGGCACAATTCAGCACCTCAGATCTTACTGCGGTCAATGTCCAGATGGAAAAGGCAAATATACGGCGTTGATATTCGCATCGGTATACCTCCCTTCAGATGCAGCCACCCTACCACCGACGAGAGAAATGGAGGAACTAGTGGATCACTGCCTCAACCAGAGAGTGAGGCTCATAATAGGTTGCAACTCATGCTCTCACCATTTGAGCTGGGGCAGCAATCTCAAACAGAAGCACGGAGCAGACATTTATTATCGCCAAGACTGGCAAGTGTCGATCATATTTCTATGTCAGACTACCGCTGGTTGACTTAAACGGTGAGCCAGGATCTCAGGACCACTGTGAAATTCCGTGACCCGAAGAGGACGGATGTAGCTCTCTACAATCAACTCTTAAAAGGAGCTCTGCGGAAAATACAGATCCTAACTCCTGGCAATAATAAAGAACTGGAAAATGTACAAGGCTCAAAGAGGACCGGGGTATATATCAAGCCAACCTCAGAGAGTTAAAAAATGTATGCAGACAAAAACAAAGAGAAGCCTGGAGAGCTTACTGTGAGGCAGTCGAAGACTTCCCACAAGCTTCTAGGCTACAGAAGGCACTCTCGAACAACCACCATAAGAGTATCGGCATCCTGACGAGGAAAAATGGCGACAAAGCCGCCAACCTCCAAGAGAGCGCTGATATTGTTATGAAAACTCACTTCCCAGGTTCTGTCTTTCCTGAAACGACGGACAGGATGGAAGTATCAACAACAACCTCACAATACGACTGGCAATATGCTAGTGCAGTAATTGATAAGGACAAGATATTATGGGCCATAACGGGCTTTTCCCCCTTCAAGTCACCAGGACTTAACGGTATATGACCAGCCCTACTTCAGTACTAAAGAAACACCTCCATACTATGGGGCTGGTGGACACACCTCCATGCAGGATGAGTGAACAGGAAGATGAAACTGTCAGGCATGTTTTATGTGAATGTCCGGAGTTATCGTCAATAAGAGAGTGTGTGTTCGGCGAGTCTGGGCCTACACCTGCTGATATTAAGGAGATGTCTCCTAGCAACCTGTCCACCTTCCTGGAAAGGACAGGATGGACAGGACGACAACTCCTTGGGAGGATGTACAATGGGTCACATGTGGCCTAAGTGCTGTGGGCCTACACTCGCCCTCCCTACTCTACAGATACAGAGATTGTCAAAAAGTAGGAATTATTTTCAACTAGAAATATTTATTCAATAAATATTATTGCCTATAATAGGTGCGGTATCTAGTCATACATATCTTCTGAAATAATTAGCATCATGTATGTGATATTATTCGTTCTGCAAACATACGACCGTACAGAACATACTAATGAATTTGTTTAGTTAATTTTATCGATGAATTCATATTTCTGTTTTATGTAAAATTCAAAACACAGAAATAATAGTTTAGAATAAGCCATGTTGAATATGAATATTTACATGTTTTTCCTTGAAAGTACAGGTGTGAATTGTATTTGCGACTGATATATAAAATTTTATTAACAACAGATTCATCTATACGGTAACACACACTATTGATTACAAAATCACTCCAACTTCAAGCACTTCATCTCTATTGCTCATTAGCGATTTGCACTAAGATTTTCTGCAACAATTGTCTGCAGCTCGATTTCACAAACCATCAACTTCTCATGATAATTTCTAAGAATTTCATTAGCTACTTCGATATTATAATATTCTTCTCGTATTATTTAACAAACTTTTTCTGCATGTACTCAATGTATAAGGCACAGCTCTAACCTCTTCAAAGATATTGCTCTATTCTAGATATGAGATCTTCAATAAGAAAAATTTCTTCAAAGTATTCAAAAGTACGAAGAAATGCTTGATATTGTTCTTCATTAGTTGGTCGCCTTTTCATGAGGATGTTTTCGAAGGTCGGTACTAACGTGGATTATTTTTCCCAGTACGAAAATTAGTACTGCACAGTAGTAACAAGATCGCCAGAGTAATATTCTAATAGATCTCACGTAATTCCCGTGGAAAAAAATGTGCAGAATTGCAAACACTAGATGCATCATAACATTCAACTTCACCATTTCGAATCAGTTGGATTTGAGATTGAAAATCAATATTTTTAAGAGTATAGGAACTGAATCATCCAAAATATTTATACTAGCCTACATGTAACTATATGATCATTTTTAGTTAGGTATTCTTTTCTTCAATATCCCTCGTTTATAAAGAAGTCATGTATCACAAAACTTTCATTCGTTAAGTATAACTATGTTTTATCGGGAAAATCCCATATATAAAACATATATCGTTCGTAACTATCAAGTATTCCCATTTTTGATGGATGTTTATAATGCAGGGTTTTGTAGGGAACGTTCGATCGTAGTTTTTGCAAAAACGAAATAACGAGGCTGTTGGACTCTCCAGCTTCCACTATCAAAACTATCTAAGACTTTGCTGACTACTACTTTTCCTGTACATCGAATGTAATCCAACCGTTTTGAATGGCACTGTATATTGTATGCACAAAACATAGGTTATCGACCTGTTAACATACCCGATTAGCTCTGTTAACTGAGCTATCCAGAAAAACCTATCGCATTTCATAAAACGCCTAGGATGTGTAACGGACTCCCAAGAATCTCGTGAGAATGTCCACACCGATAATTGCTATGTGCATATTTTCATTATCATACAAGAAACTTGTCGCAGTTCATCACAAACTCATGACGAGAATTGGCGACATTCATTTGTTTATGGATTCCGTTTTTGTAGAGGCGGGTGGTCAAGGTCAGAACTGAATGTACGTTTCTAAGAAAAAAAATTATGTAATAAATATATTTCGAAAACATAAATCCAGCCAGACTGGTAGATCAATTGGTCTACGGTCGAGGTCAGATTATTATTATTGAGTTGATACCGTTCAAATCAACTTTTCGATAAGGATAACTAACTACAAACATAAACCAAATTATCCTCTGTAATCAATGTATTTATATTTATCGAATAATGAAACATATTTTTTAATCATTAATGTTATATTCACTTTCTTGAATTTGACTTTTTAAAAAAAACACTTTTTATTTTCAAATACAAATTTTACAAAATGACGTTACTCAAGACAAAAACTTAATACTAACTCTACGTTACAATGAATACTTGGT
>WOGR01007583.1:0-12313 GCA_015342045.1 Leptinotarsa lineolata | reverse complement strand
ATAGCTATTATTTTATTTTATATTATAATTAATTTTCATTTTGCCCTATTTTACGAGAACAGATCAACTAATTTCAGTTTTCTAAACGGGGTTGAGTGATTTTTAAGATCTTTAAAATTATGTGTTACAAGATAGGGGGTGTCATTTGAAATTATTAAGTGGGGTAGCTAGGGGTAAAGGGGTTAAACCTAAAATACCACTGGCACTGGTTTTAAACTTCCCCCTCGATATCTAAATTGAGTGTTTTTTGCCTACGGCAAATTCTCCCTGCTAAACGAAGTACTAGGGGTGGGAAGTTTTGAAATGCAGGCACTGTAAGTACCCATGACACCTTGAGATACTTCGTATGCTGCAGAGGAATTATATATCCTAACTCTTTACCACATTCAAAAAAAACACCAACAAAATATTCACAAGGTCATGGAAAATGTTTTGTTGTTCAGAAATATCAAAACTAAATTTGTATTTGAAACCTTGTTATAATTACTATCAAAAAACTTGATGTACCATACTCTCATACTTTTTATTCTATAATTTTTATTATTTAAGGGGATGGACCTCGATGGAATACTCTTGATTCAAGGTAGGTACTTCTCCCTATCTCTCAAGATTAAACACACATATCAATTGATATTCATGTAAAAATGATTGTACATGTTTCAGTCAGTTTCTGGTGTTTCATGATTGGCAACACTGATATTTTACATGTAATATCAAGAAGACGTGTAATTACTACGATTTTTTTGAAAAGAAAATTAATTTTTAGCGCATTCAATAAAATGATTCATTATTTTCGTCATTCAGTACCTGAAATTGATACTGTTCATCTTATGACAATGGAAATCTATGAAATCCAAAACCAAACACTTGTTGCACCAGAAATGCAATATTCTTCTCCACAAGCGTTTCACCAACTAAGTTGACGTCTTCAGGGGATGAAGATAGTGAATGAACCAGAAAACTTAACAAGGGGGTAAAAACATGTTTTTCAATTGTCATTAGTCATAGTACCAGGCAAATTCAATAATGATATAATGTTAAAGGTGATGGGTGTGTGCATAAAGTCAATGACGGAAAAAAAATTCCAACACCCTGTACGTCTGCTCAGTTTAAAATGATTTATTTTATTTTTAGACTTAATTTATAAATCTGAAAACTTATGGACTAATTAAGACTCTCCATCAGTAACGCAGTAAGTTTTTAATTTACCCTTTATTACTTTGGATCAGATTTCTCTGCCAATTGAAATCTATTTATTTTTCAGATTGAGGAAGGTTTGAAAACTCAACAAAAATGAAACAGCCACACCAAAAACCAATCTCTTATCTTAATACCTATTTTATCACATTCATCATACCCATATTATGAGTTCTGCAATTTCATTAGGTACATTCCACTAATCCCAGAAGAATACTATTTGGAAAAAACAATTTGAAGATCATTGGCAGATCAAAATCTTCAGATGATGTGGTGCTGCAGGTTTTTCCGGATTTTCCTGCAGCTGAAAAAGCAAATGTGCCACTGGAATCAATCAAGTCGCCCCGAAGCGTCAATTGATTTTTTGTTGTTGTTTCATAATTCAATCATAACCTGTATAACTCTCTAAATTAAATTGTTATTTGAAGAATATACATAATTTCAGTAAATGTTTCATGATGAATTGTTCATACTATCATTCAAATATGAGCTATAAAATGAATAAAAATTGAACAACAAAAGTACCACACAAACAAGCAGAAGAATTGATGATTTTTCTCTTATTTGAAAATTAATACTCCACCTTTTGTCTATGGGAGGGGGCAAGCAAATCACCGAAAGGACAAGTCAAAGGTTCTTCAAAAGCCAAAAGAGCAACTGTTCTTTCCAGTTCAGATAACACAGATGGGTCATCTTCCCCAGCTTCACTCAAATGACTTTGAGCAAAGGCAAGAGCTTCTTCTATCCTATTATTCCTGATGAGTTCAATTAGATGGAGTTGCTGAAAAAACAATTTGAATGAGGAAATATCATAAATTGATTCATTAACATGTTTTTCAACTTGTTTTTCCTTGAAAATTAAAAACATAATTTCCACAATATAAATTTTACCTAAGACTCGTTTCACTACACAGTTGTTTCAATAGTTGATGTTGTACATTAAACTAGTCTACGATGTCTTTTATGTAACAGCAAGTAGAAAAAAAATCAATTAGTTAAATGATTAATTCTGGTAAAACAGATACACACAAATTCACTTTCAAATATTTTCGTGAGCAAAGAATTTACATAGCGATTAAGTATATCAACATGGGTTGTATGTTGACGTTAATGTTAACCGAATAAAGAAGCTGGAAAGAATTATTTTTGGTGAAGTTCTAAAAAGAGCCTATACATCAGCGAGACATACAAGACATAGTCTGGAAGAACATATTGTAGTCAAAGTTGAACTATTTGTGTATGATGTCTGCTGTTTATAAGACCCCGATTGTAATATTCACTCAGACGAGTCAGGTGATAGTATGTTCTTTGAAAATTTCGATGTGCAGTAAACTTGCAATGAGATTCTATGATCCACTGTTTCATTTACTACAAACAGTGGCATGCAAGTTGAAAATCTCGTGGATGACCAGTGTTCTTAGAAACAGTTTTTTCTGAATAGTTTTAGTTCTCAGGTATCATCGTTTAATCAGCTATAAAAGGTATAGGAAACAATCATGACACACTGAAAGTGGTTTTCAATAACACTAAGAGACTTCGACATTTACCTGTAGATGAAAATATAAATGTCTATCATTATCCAGCATCTCCGGATGTAACTGATTGATGAGGGCTGTAGCTTCTTGTATTTTACCAGTCATAATGGCATCTCTGATGCGAGTCCTATCATCCAAGGAACGCAAGTCAACAGAGGGGACAATGCCCGATTCTTGCTGGAATTTTTCTGCAGCTTCCTGAAAACCTTCTAAAATACTTGTTGATATTTTTGGCACATAATTATGAGTATCCCTTACCTGTGACTAGATAATTCATGATAAGTTTATTCATATCACCTTGACAGAGGTTGTCCTCATCCAATATTTTGAAACAGTCTTCCTTTGTTGCGAGATCGTGTTTTTCACCGTAGCTCATTATCTATTGGTTTATTTGTTTTTGCTTCAAAAAAGAAAATATGACGATACCATATCACAAAAGTCAAAATAACTACGACTGTGAATTGTCAAAATGACGTCAAATTGCCAAATACGTTCTTTGTCCTTTTTAGGGTAGGGTCCGAAAGTAACCGGAAGTTTTGACAGCGGTTACCTAAAAAACCATAAGTTAGTATTTTTCGGAACACATTCGATTTTCAGAAGCTTCCTCAGATTACTTCAACTGTGGAAGCTACTATTGTAGTGAAACGCGTATGGAAAATAAATTCTTTATTGATAATTTGCATATGGTAATATGCGGTCTAATTGTTACTTGCCAGAACAGAACTACGATCTAAGAAATGAACATTCCCTGTACAAAATTCTGAGTTTATCTACAACGTTACACATTCTCGTGAATAAAAACAAAAACATTTATTTTTAGCAGTTCACAAGAAATGATCGCAAATAAGATGTATATGCGACGCAATATGTTTCACAAAATATTGCAAGCATGATAATAGTGTGCCTATACATGACAAACGTTAGTAGAATGATTGTTAAAAACAATTTATGACCTGAAGAACCTATTGTATAGCGAAACAAGTGTTGCGTTTTTGATAAACTGTTTAGTGAACATCTCACAATGTAGTGTTCATTGAATACGTTGTGGATTTTCATTAAGTATCGGCCGATTCCATCACATAACATAATTTTTATGAGTCCTTTTTGAAAGGAATCAAAATAATTCAAATTTTTTGTATTATTGAAATGATATCTTCAGTATGAACGTCAAATGGCGTTATTTCGGAGTAATTATAATTCTTAGCTTCGAATATTTGTTAATTTTTTGTTAAAGTATTGTTGAAAAATCATCATTTGAAAGGTAATTTCAGATCGATAGCTGAAGACGAAGCAGGTTTCAGGCTAAATAATACTTTGTTGAAATCCTTTTCCGGGCATGTATGCAGTTATTAAGAAGGACAGTTTGGTTTTTCTGGCTATCATTATAGAAGGCATTTGATTTTCAGTAATGATGTCGGTACTGCGGATAACTGTAGAAAAATCTCCGACGAAATAACTTTTTCTGAGGTCCCATTTCCTTCTCCTCACGCATGATTGATCCTGAATACCACTATGCATTTGACTATCTTTCTAGTATCATATTGAAAATATCGCATTGTTTCAGCCAACATCACGTTCACAATAAGTATTTTGAGAAAAATTTTGTCAAAAAAAATGTTATATTTGACACATGCTTCAGGTGTGGTCTCTCTTTCCCTTTCTCTCTCGCACTAACGTTTGGGCATCTTTCAAATCTGCCCACATTTTCCATCTCTGTTCTACGTATTCTGGAAAGGTCTATTGACATTAGCCTAATGAATTTTTGAAAACTTTTTTATGTGATCCATTAATTTTGTCTCTATACAGTTATTGAGACGGCATCTACCTTGATTCAATAACATCTGGAATACTCAACAAAATCTAGTGTCAGGACTATATGACAGCAAATATTGGTGAAATGGGATGGTAAACGACAAAACTGAAGTCTCTGGTGTAGAATAAATCCAAAACACACATTTTTCCAAACACCGGAACTGCGATACTCTTCTTGACGCGTGTTTCTCCAACCAGGAGATGAAGTTGACAATTGATTTTCCTGGGTTTAATCTATCCTAAGCAAGCAAATTACTCATGGATATAAAATCTCTTCTCGAAAACAAATAATTTTGCAATAAACTTCAAAGGCGCAATAGTCGTCGAGCAAAATTTTCACCTCATTCATTTTTTCGGTGTCCACTGGTATACTTTACAATTATATATATGTAAAATTGGCGTGAAGTACCACTGAATATAATTATAGCACATTGTGAGAAGGGTCTTATAGCAACAGGGAACATTTCAATAACAATTGAAAATTATTTATCAGATCAATTAAATGATATAATGGAAAAATGTTATCTCTCTTGAAACTGTGGCCAGATTTATCAAGTGCAACAATTTAAACTGAAACATGCTTTTTGAAGATTTTCAAGGTTTTTAGATATATCGGCACGTGCTTGTGCTTGTAATGATCATTAAAGTTTTCCACAAGGTGAAAATAATATTTTTGCAAATACAGTGAGGCCCTTAAAAACCTATATTTCTCAATCTATTGAAATATTTTTGTTATTAAGTAAATATTCGAGAAGTCTACTAGAATACCAGAGTTCGTGAAAGAGTCTTCATTTTTAGAACCAATTTACTATTATTTTTTAACGTCTAAAACCGAAAATAATTATTAGCGACTTTTTTCAAAAAGTATGGCCACCCAAATTGAAAGGGGTATATTTTTAATTTTGAAATGGTTCATTTAAAAATTATATCGAAATATTCAGCAAAAGATGAATCTTGATTTACAACCCAGCTGTGCTGTCGAAAAAAGTATTAAAAGAGTTTCAAATTTGAGCACTGAAAACATTGTTGAAATATGAAAAACATTATAAGAACTTAGACTGAAGTCTACGCACATACCACTGAAGATGTCTACTGAGCAGATCAAAAGTTTGATATGTACTTCAGTTTCCTTCGATCACGGCCCGGATTTTGCTCTAATTACGGAAAAAACGTTCGAATATGCTGTTTCGGCTCCTTTGTAGGTAGCGGTAACAAAATTTCAGGGTTTGTGGAACAAAACGGTCATTTTTCAACGTTTTAAATCGAAATTCGACGAAAACCAGATATACTCTGATCAACAAGTGTTATTCAAAATAGCGTTTAAATGATTTGTGAGAAAATTCAAGTACCGTTTGCAAAAATTGCAAAAGTTATAAACAATTAAGTGAAAAAAAATGGGGTACGATTTTTTGCAAATATCTCAAAAACTATTTGACATTTTTCAGATCCGAAAAAAGATTAAAAGAGATTACTAAATTTTCAAAAAAAGTCTTGCCCCCCGGAAAGGTAGGACCTATATGACAGTCATCACCCGAAGACGATTGTAGATACTAACAATCGAAACGTCGTGAAGTAACGTGGTTTGAAATCACTCAACTTTTAATTATAATAATTCATTTTATTTTATTTATCCATTTTTTTAACTCGTAGTTTATTTCACTGTGAATTCTTTTCAGGTTTTTTGCTTAATATATTTACCTTTTTTAGCTATTCTTTCAAATTTCAATTGTTTATTTCAGGGATTTCAAATCATTTTATGCAATTTTATACAATGGAAGTCCGAACTGCTGAAATTCAAAATTATTGATGTTGACTGTCAAATGTAACATGAGTTTGCCATTGGCTGTTGATGCACATATGCGTAGTATCTACATGTCACTTGTCAATTTCTGGAATATTGTGTCCTGTTCTCATCAGAGTTTACGAAACAAATATGATGGCATGATTTTATACTCGATTTTGAGAATTCGATGTTCTATCGATAGAACTCTCATAACTAAATATAATAACCGGGTAGTTCTGACGCCTAAATAACTATATCTAGAAAATATTAGAGAGGATAGAATGCACAGATGAGAAATGAATTATACAATGATATACAAAAAGTTTTTGAAAAATATTGAACAATCAGCCAAAAATTGTGTTAATCTATAGCTATTAAAAACTGCTACATAAAGAGGCCAGAACTACTGACTTCAATAGTGATAGCAACTTAGGGATTCCACTTATGATATTAACAAAAGATTGAATAACACTATGTGACCTATCGACAAAAATATGTTCATCGTCACCATAAGGGACAAACGCCTGATGGCAAAATCGAGCGTTTTTCGAAGTAATGGCTAAACGGACCATTGTGTATGTATTGTCTCATCATTCGATATTTCGAGCAAGTTCTTATCACCAGTTCAATTCCTGGAAGATAACGACCTTTATTGCAACATTTTCCTATGTAAATCACCCTGTATCACCGATCAACCTGAAAGATAAACCCAACAACAGCCCATAAACAACCCCTATAATTTTCCCAATGAAAGTAGTCCGACGCATATCTTTTATCTTCACAATCGTTTCTCCCAAATCAGCTTTATAAAATAATGGATGTGTATATACAACCGACCTGCGGTCCTTTAAAATATGTATGTGCGACACCTAATTATTGCCGGGCCATAACTATAATCCCCTAGCCAACACCAAATTTCACAGGGTATAATTTATGTGAGGGGATACATTTGCGCGGAAAATAATGTGCAGAACACGAGCTTACAGCTATGTTGATAGCTTGCATTAGCTTTAAAATTTCATTTTGCGGAGTTGATAGGGCGGATCTTTTAAGAGGATTTCAGACCCGACGAGGGCTATCGAGGGGAAAATGGAATTTAATGTTTGCTTCAGGAAGAATTATAAAAAATATAACCTATAACAACTTACAAATTGAAGAGGGTCCACTGTCACTAATTATTGTTATATCTATATGGGTTCTGTGATAACAAATAATACACTTGATCAAATTCAATGACATTTATTCAATAAAACAAAATAAAACTCAACACATTATTTCAATTATATTTTTGAATTAATTTACTCGTTCACTGATTACTATCGCTTGTATTGATCTGTTCTTGGAACTAACATCAGAACTACAACTCTGCAACTCAATGCCCAGGTTTATATACCACAACCAGAGGCTGTTGAGAACTATTCAAATTCTTCTTGGCGGAGATCGGTATACGTTTGATACCTCATTCAAACAACCGCTACATGGATGCTGGTTTGATTACAACTCAGGGATTTTCAATTGTTACTGCGGTCATTCGGCTCTTGCCGAATCACATGTCAATAGATAAGTTCTTGTTAATCCGTACTTAGTAACGGTATATTTATATGCTAAATATCCAATCATAAACTGAGATAACAGCAACAGTGACAAACTGTTTCATTGAACAGCATGGAAATAAACTATTGTAGCTAAAAAATAAACAACTGAATATACCGACAATAATCGTTTCCTTCATTGAATTACCTCTGTCAATATTGAATTCAGAAACGTTTGAAACTATATTTAAAAGAAGGATGTGAATTATTGAGGGGGAAGTCATGTCTGGAGAATGTTTTTGGACAACTTATTAGTAAAAAACGTACTATATCGTTATTAATAGGAAATCCTAAATTGTCATGATTAGAGAAAAAAATACGGGCTGGTAGGCCAAGATAATTTTTTTTCGAAATGCCACTTCTAAAACTCTGAATAATCAAAACAGATATAGTATTTCTTTCTAGTATCGTCTAGAATCACAGTAGGTGCCTATTCACAACAGTACTTTGTCACCATTCATGATAATTTCAGACATAATATAATGAAGGAAAGGTTTTCAGGTCAGTGATCGTATTTTATTCAAAACTGAGAGACTTTTTAATTAATTTTCGACAAAGCAATTTAAGATACTTGAGATCACAATCATTAATACTAAGATGTACTAGAAAATTCATCGGAACTAACCAAAATGTACATAACGTTGGTTGAGATTTCTTGTAATACATTCTCGAGCAGAAAGCATCTGTATCAAAAAAGATTAAATGTTTAAGTGGTGTTTGAGTAGGAGACATTCAATTTCGCGAAACCGGTATCTACTCTAGGAAAATGGAATTAACATTCAATTTCTAACGCTATATCCAGTTATGTACGAGTTGAAAATAAAGAGAAAACTTAGAACTTTTTCGAGTAAAATGCTTATTTCAAGATCATATTCCTAACTGGCAGATAATTTGCCGACTATGATATTTCTTTTATTTTCGCTAATTTCAATGAAATTGATATTTCGTTTATTTTCGCTAATTTCGATGAAATTTAAGATTTGAAATATGTACCAATAAATTCATTCAATATTAAAGAAATACTAGTCATATATATTACAATTTCCACTTTCAATACTGTATAACCTTAATCACTAAAAAAGTTCTCTAGAAGTGATAATGATCGTTACTTTCATAGTTTAAATGGCTTCAGATATCGTTAGGTAGCTAGTTTTCGTTTCAATTTGAAAATGGTTGAGTATATATTATACGTGGAGTGTTTAATTTCTGAATAATCTTCATGTGAATTGGGAATATTTCCTGTACTGTCATTTTTATAGTCATTTATAAAAAATAGAAAATGAAAAAACAAATTCAGTAGTAAAAGAAGTGGATCTAATAAAATTTCTGTTTGAAAATGACTTCCGATGAGTGACAAATAATAAAATTATCTAGTGAGAAAATTGTCAATTTTTAAGATTCAAGCCGAAACATGAACGACAAACATAGTTTCCATTTAGAATTAACCACAGTTTTGAGTTAAAAAAGATCGTTAAATAATGAAGAAGCTGTACGATGATAACAGTTTGAGGTTGTTGTTTGATAGGTGGAATTGAACCTCTGGCGCAAAACGAATCTAATGAAAATAGTTTTCTCACACACCATAATTCGATTGAGATCGTTGTTTTCGAATGAAATAATCTGAAAGAGAGTTCTGCCAATGTCACTATTTTCAAAATGGTAATGGGGAAGTAGAAACCAAATATAATTGATTACTGTAAAAACCCAGGCATTAATTTTCTCCAGAATGATCGTGGCACATAACCCCACAAGCTGCGCCGATTAATTTGTTGGCTGTAGAATTGGATACCAATATGTCTTGACATAATCATGTTGCTGCTATAGCAAAGTCATTTCTTCAGAATCTTGGAAAACTATTCCGAACTAAAAATTTATACACACTGAAGCTCCATGAAGCTGAAATTATATTTTTTTCGAAATGTTGCTCACATCATGGAACTTTGCCGCTAAGCATACCCTGGAGCTGCGAAATTCTATCCAGGAAAAAGCCATATGCCTTTCTGCAGATGCAATCTTAACAAACTGGAACTTCAAAAGTAGGTTGAAACTTATTTCTTTTCAATAGATATCTTTCACAAGCAATTTTCGACTCTGTATTATATTTATATGTTTTTCATGAAGAGATGTATCGGAAGCTTTGAGATTAGTCAGATAAATTCATGTAAGTATTCGATTATCAGGATGTAGTTGTAAATTATACTGAGTCACCGACAAATTTTGAACCATCCAGCCCAAACAATAAAAATTAACACATACACGAATACAATCAAAGAATTGTACCCTGCTAACATCAATTTTTAGATTCATTATTTTTGAAACTGATTTCATTATTTTTTATGGCCTAAATGCCAGAGTCGTCATCAGTAAGAGGGAATAAAATTCTGGGACAGTGAGTTTTGACCCCTCTATGATTTACGACTTGTATTTATAATTTATCTATTTAACCTGACATGTTTCCACACATAGGTTGGTACGTGTATAACGGGTAAATAGTTGGTTTGATGGAATTCATTCATTCACTAATCATTCAACACGATAGTTACCTAATTTGTGTTATGGGTGAAAAATAAATATCAGAATGTGTGCTAAAAAAATTAAAGGCACAAAGTTATCGGATTATTCAATCAATTTAATTGAATACAGTGTGATCACTGAGGATACACGACAAACTTGGCTAGTCCTATCGGTGATCCAAAAATTATATTGACTATCAGCATTGAAGAACACAAGGTTCCAAAACTATCATCATTTTCAAACAGTGGTAGCCCTGAATCATCAATATTTTAGTCATCCCTTATTAGCCTCAAGAATTCAATTCGACAGTGACAGAAATCGCGATGATCTACTTTTGTTAAAGAGTAAATGAAGTTGAGCCAATTTTACGATGCTATTCAAAATTCTTTGCCGATTCAAACTGACATGTTTCTTATCATACTCAAGTTGTTCGGCACTTCTTTGGACGCCTACTCAACAACAGTGATGGAGGAAAGAAAACGAGGGAGCCAGATTAGAAACGGAGTGGTTGTACTTGGGGAATCGGGGCATTCGTCTGTATCTGGCGTTAAAACTGCGGTGATAAATAAAATTGTTTATTATCTTGGGGTGATATTCAGTGCGGGTTTGTCAGATTTAAGAAGAAGGCTTTGATTATAGAGAAGTATACTTAATTATAAACTGACAATTTCTTTTGGGAGCTGATGAAAAACAAGAATGGTTCTCTCATTACTCTAGTCAATGTACACAGTTTCAACTGTGTACATTGGCTTCATTTATCAATGAAAATGATTTTTTTAATATAACTATCTATCGATATGGGCTAAAATTGTTCTTCATTTGATAGATAATAAGTTTTTTCTTCGTATCTCAATTAGTTCATGAGTTATAATAACTCAAAACATAGAAATCAAAGATTTTTTTTATGTATCAAAAAACCAGATAAATAATAATTTGAAAAAATGGTTCCTCAATAATAATAACTTTTTATTGTAAAACGTTTTATTTTTCAATCATAAATTGCATCAAAGATTATGTTCCCAAAAAAAAAACAAATCATAATACAGTGAATACGGTGAAACGACGAAACTACCAATAGATACTAAAACTAGAAACCTGTACCAAACAAATGTTTCTCCCCAACACCAGATGGCGGCAGATCTGCCATTAAGAAATGAAGGAGAGAAATCACAGAGAGCAAAAGCGTTACAAAATGTGAAAACCAAAGCCAAAACGAGAAAAATGATGGTAACGGAAAAAAGTACGTAAATCCAGAGGATGTAGAAACGGAAAATGAAATAGCCTTTGGAAGCCAAGGCGTAGAAATGAGCGATGGTTTTAGATTCCAAAAACAGAGGTACCCTAAAATTAGTGGTCAATTCCTCCCGGAGTACTTCTCGCGGAGGAGGCATAGCTATATATGCATCATCTGAAATAGAAATTGGCTCGGTAGAACTACCAGTGACCCAATATGAAAAACATATTGAGTTTTCATGCTGTAAAACTACTCTGAACAAAAAAACCTTGCTTTATAGTATGCTCATACAGATCCCCATCAGGAAATCTCGACTGCTACATAGACAGTATGGGTCAAATTTTAGAATTTATTGCAAATCGCTCTAGTTATATCATAGTGTGTGGTGATTTTAATGTAGATTTCACGAAAAATGATGATGACTCATCGTATGTGTCGCAATTGTTTCTACAATATGGTATAACCCCAGGAGTAAACTCTCCTACTAGAATAAATAAGATTTCATCAACTATGATAGATAACATTTTCACAAATATACCTTTGAATATATCAGAGTGCATAGTTTATAAAAGTACTATATGTGATTATTTTAGTCAAATATTGAATATAATGCTCGATATCGAATTGAAAAAGTAAACTCATTGTA
>WOGR01007582.1:0-12314 GCA_015342045.1 Leptinotarsa lineolata | reverse complement strand
TGATAAAGAAATATTGTGAAACGGCCAAATAATTAGTATTCAGCTAGTCCAGCTAGCCGAGCCTTTATTCCTCAACTACATTTGATAGCACGTTTACTAACTATCTGGGCGACTAGGGGCCACAGGCCAGAAATTTTTATAACTGTACCAGGGACGCTTTGAACATAAAAGCACTGGAAGTATATACATTTCCCATTTGCCGGGCAGTGATTATGGACACCTCTCGTAGTAATCTTATTTTTATTGCCGTTCCAATTGGGAATGGATAGACTATAACTGGTGACTGACAGTTTACGCACTAGAACTTTTGACAAGTAACGCATCAACACTGACAATTGACGTATCAACACTGACAATTGACGTAACGCATCAAGGTTAAGGTATCAAAACCACAGAACTAAAACTCTAAGTTTCAGTTCTGTGATCAAAACTGAAGGTGTTACTCTTTTCCATGATACAACCATTCCATTTTCAGGGATTGAAGGTACAAAAACATCTACAGGAAAACCTTCTGCTGCATCGCGACATAGCAGTCTCAATGCAGGAACTAGGCTATCGAATCAGCAGCTTAGATAAAGCGAAAATCGTTCCAGATCTTCCTCTTTTTCCTATACGTCGAGGATCTCAAGGCTACCTTGGCGACACAAACACTCTGGGTAGGTTCCAATTTTAAAAAACACAAGTCACTTGAATGATACATATTTGTTGAAAGAGTATCACAAGGTAGGGTTCTGGGGCCAATAACGTTTATCGTTTATCCTGGTTGTTTTAGGTGTGCCAACAAGTTTGAATAGGTACACTCCGCATAGGTTAGAAGACGTTTTGGAGTGGGAAATGATTTCCAAAAACTTGTACTCGCACAGAGACCTCAATCCCAGGAGGAGAATAGGGTCTTCCTTGAAGGAAGGCTTAGGTGATGTCGTGAGGGAGGTGAGTAAACAAAAAATGAAAAACAATGAAACCTTGAGAACATATATTTTCGTTAGACATGAATGGAAATCTTCGTAAATGTACTGTATTAGGTATATTATTTCTGAAAGTCTCTACTCTCTCTATTATCTTTTTCATTATTTTTTTCAAGTTATATTATTATCCTGTGTTTTCAATTTTTTTTTGGCAAACAAAACATGTATTAACTTGAATTCTATCAGATCATGGAACTCGTCAATTCATATTCGAAGCAAAGAGGAAGAGTAATAGACTTCAAGGAAATCCTGTATGGATATTGGAGGGTGAATCCTGTGTACGGGGTGGACCTTATTCTGGATCTTCTGTTAGTATATCGGAAGTATAGAGGGCACAAGATGACTGTGCAAGTGAGAAGGCATGCATATGTGCAACAAACATTCTCAGGTAATAATTCTCGGAAGATACTAGAACTATTGTCAGATTAGGATACTAGTAAACTGAGTTTTCTTAACTCAACTTTGAAGACTTGTAGTTTTTGTAAAATTTGAAAAATAGTCTGTGTTGTTTTTAGATTTTGATAGTTCCCCATTGTCTAATATGATATAATACGAAGGCTTGAAAATAAAGTTCACTAAAATTCAACAATGAAATTCTGAAATTGAGTCAGAATGTTAATAAATTTTGAGTTTATTGTCGGAATTATATAAACCATCGAGTTCAAAGTTAGAATTTGGAAATATTTCTAGATTGAACTTGAAATTTGATAATAAGTAATAGTTTTCTTAAATTCTGACTTTTGACTCAGAATTTTGTTGAATTCCACCTTCAAGCTTGGAATTTTGATAATCTCAGACTTTAAACTCGGACTTTTGTTGAATCCCTACTTCAAACTTAGAATTTCAAAAAATTCCAACTTTAAACTATGAGTTTTGATAAATTCTGACCTTAAACTCTCCGATTTTCATTAAAGTTTGACTTCAATTTTGTTAAACTCCGACTTTAAACTTAGAATTTTGATAAATTCCAACTTCAAACTCTGAATTTTGATAAATTATGACCTTGAACTCGGACTTTTGTTTAAATTCCGATTTTATCAATATTTCGATATTGAAATTGGAATTTAATGGTAATAGTTTTGTTAAATTCCGACTTCAAATTCAAAATTTTGATAAACTCCAACTTCAGACTCTGAATTCTGATAATTTCTGACTTCGAACTCGGACTTTTGTTAATTCCCGACGTTAACAATATTTCGGGATTGAAATCGGAATTTATTATATCAATATTAATTTCATTGTGAATTTTTATTATTATTATTCAGTTTTGTTAAATTCCGACTTTGATTGTGAGAATTTGGTTAAATCCCGACTTCAAACTTAGAATTTTGATAAATTCCAATTTTAATCTATGAATTCTGACTTTTGAAAATTTCCGACCTTAACAATATTTAGAGATTGAAATCGGAGTTAATGGTGTAAGAGTTTTGTTGAATTCCAGCTTTGATTTTGGAATTTTGCTACATTCCGACTTCAAACTTAGAATTTTGATGAATTTCAACTTTAAACTCTGAATTCTGATAAATTCTGGCCTTAAACTCGGACTTTTGTTAAATTCCGACGTTAACAATAATTTGAAATTGAAATTGGTAAAAGTTTCGTTAAATTCTGACTTTAATTTTGGAATTTTGTTAAATTTTGACTTCAAACTTGGAGTTTTGATAAATATCAACTTTAAACTCTGAATTTTGACAAATTCTGACTTCAAACTCGGCTTTTTGTTAGATTCCGATTTTAACAATATTTCGAGGTTGAAATCGGAACTTATGGTAATACTTTTGTCAAATTCCAACTTCAAACCCTGAATTTTGATAAATTCCGACTTTAAACTCTGAATTTTGATAATTTCTGACGTCAAACTCGGCATTAAATTCTGACTTTAACAATATTTCGAGATTGCAATCGGAATTTTGTTAAATTATGACGCGACATCAAACTCGGAATTTTATTAAATTCCGACAAACAACTCTAAATTCATTTGAATTCCGACTTCAATTTCGGAATTTTCTCTAATCCGAATTTCAACTTGGAATTGCGTTGAATTCCGACTTTACACTCTGAATTTCGATGGATTCTGACTTTAAACTCGGACTTTCAGTTATTTCCGACTCAAAAATATTTCGAGATTGAATTCGGAATTTATTAATGATGATTCTATCGAATTGTGACATTGAACTTGAAATTTTATTAAATTCCAACTCCAAACAAGGAATTTTATCGAGTTCTGTGTATTTACTTATATATTTTTGTTGAGATGTGTGAATTTTTATAGAAATTTGAATGTCTCAAGTTCTTGACTTCATGGGATGATTTGAAGAAAGGAAGGATTCCCCACTTTTTTATAAAGATGGAGGAGTGGAAGGCCAAAACCGTTCTTTCCCAAAAAAAGAATCTCTCCAAAAAATATACCCCTTTCAATTCAAAAAATTCCACACATGCCAATATATATTTCATAACGATTTTTTTCCATACTCTGTTTCGAACTCTATTAAACCCCTCAATGTACAGATAAAACATCCGTAATTTTCACAGGAATCTTCATCCGAGAAGTCGACTACCATCCAAACACCACGCAAAGTCTAGTCAACACAGACTCTTTACCAGTCCACAAGCAAATAGTAAACCAACTCTTCTCCAAAATCACCGAGCAACTCCAACCGATCTTCAGTTACCACAACAGCTCTACCGAGACCTTCATAAACTTCATTCTCCCCCTGAGTGGCCGATTCGACATCTTCAAGAGGTTCATGAACATGTACGAACAAGTCTGCTTGACGGACCGAGAAAACACGAGACTGTTCATCATCCTTTTCAAGAACGAAGACTCTCCCGAGGATCACCGCCTGAGCTCCAAACTAGTGAGGGATCTAACCACCAGGTACCCCAATAGCCCTATCAGGGTCGTGTTCTCCAATGAGTCTTTCTCCAGAGGCAAAGCCTTGCAGTTAGGGGTTAACCAACTCAGCGAAGAGAGCTTGATGTTGTTCATCGACGTCGACATGGTTTTCGACAAGAAGAGTCTGCAGAGGATACGCAGGAACACGCTGATGAACAAACAGGTCTACTTTCCCATAGTTTACAGCCTCTACAACCCTGGGTTGTTCAACAGGTCCTACCTAGGGGTAGCTTACTCGGAGTTTACCCCGGATATCATCAACGAGCAGTCCGGCTTCTGGAGGCAGTTTGGTTTCGGCATAGTGAGTCTCTACAAGAGTGATTACTTGTCGTTGGGGGGCTTCAACTTGATGATCTCGGGGTGGGGGTATGAGGACGTGACGTTTTTCGATAACGCCGTTAGATCTAACCTTAGGATTTTTAGGGTTGCGGACCCGGGGTTGATTCACGTGTTTCATCCGGTGAAGTGCGATAGTCGGTTGGATTTAAGCCAAAAAAGTATGTGTTTGGGGACTAAGGCTAGCACTTTGGGGTCTGTGTCTAGGTTACAGGATATTTTTTTGAAATACAAGGACTTGTTTAGATAACAGAAACTCAAACGGGGTGTAGATTCGTTCGTCTGTGATTTAGTGTTATTTATCTGTTGAGTTTAGAGAGCTATGCAAGGGCTTTCGAATGTTTCTAATGGTTTTAGTATAGGTCAATGGGTCTTTTGGAAACATTCGAAAACATTTGCACGAGCGGAAAGAAAAAATATACTCATTTAGATAATTTTATTTTGCCATTAGTTATAGTTTCTACAACTCAACAAAATGTGTCAATTTCAACCAGCAGTAATAGTAATAATAAAAATAATCGTAAGAAACATTGTCACAACTAGTTATTACCAGAACTCTAGTTGTTATTTATAGTTTTATATGGATGTTTATAACAATTTTTCTGGTGTCATAACTATATTACCTGCAGAAGTTGTGAAATTTTTGATCACATCTTTCTATTGCTCAAAAATGAATACTATTGTACAAACGAAAAACTATGAAATTATGTTATATTCTCTTTAATAGTTCCCTCAATTTTTTCATGATTAATCTGGATATTAATATAATAAAGAAACCAAACATTAGATACCACTTTGGTATCAAATTTGTATCTAACTTTCTCTTTTTTGATTTTGGCATGTGATGAACCATCCAAAAAACTTTACTGATTCTATTTATTTAGTTCTGAAAAATGTCTTTTTCCGATTAAATTCTACCAGAAAACATTGGACGTATTCTGGATACTGTCTTCATATCATTTTCCACACAATAAAATCTAAATCGACCAAACTAAAAGACATTCACACTTTTTGTAACTTTTCTAAAACACTGCCAAGCCATGAATTTGCCTTTTATGTAGTAAATACAAAAAATAAATGAATTGTTGCTTATTTTACTAGCCTTTGAACCCATTTACTTCTGTAGCCCAGACCTTAGGCATATAGAAAAGAAGTCTTGAATGAAAAATACTCATTGGGAAAACCATATACTAAGATTGAGTTCTCTGTCAATCCCATAGATGGCGTCTTCGTTAGGGGAGATATCTTCGCCCTTACTTTCTCAGGCTTGTCTTTCAAGGACAGTTGAGTTCAGAGTTCAGAAATTCATTTGTGGTTAGGTTAGGTTAGGTCAGAAGTGAGTGGGTCTATTCGACCCTCCACCGCAACCCATAAGGGTTTATTGTGGCTCACACCTGTTCAAACTCAACCAAATAAACCCAGCTTCTTGACAAAGCCGATTAGTTTATATGGTGAGTGATCTTTCAGGTCAGATGGCAAAGGTGTGGTCCTACCAAACTCTGAAAACTTGATTCGGTCCACGGCGGGGCAGGCACAAAGTATGTGCTCTGCTGTTTCATCATATTCCAAACAGGGGTAACACAGTGTCTTCTGACAGTCCAAGTCTCTGCATATGATGATTCAGACGACAGTGACCTGTAAGGAGGGCTGTTGGACATCGTAGTTCATCCCTACTAAAGTCCAACAACTTTTTGGTTTCAAGCTTCGAAGGGTGAATGAACGCCTTGTAGTGAGCCAATCCTGGAAGATTTTGCCAGAAGTCTTTGAAACTTCTTGCCATCCAGGTGTTCAATATTTGTTTGGCAAAGCCTAAAGCAATGCCAATAACTGATTCTGATCCGATGAAGCTACTTGTAGCAGAGTCAGCAACCTTGTTGCCTTCCAGGCTAGTGTGGCCAGGAATCCAGACCAGAGACGATTTATTTAGTCTTGCTATTGAGGAGAGTCGTTTTTGACAATTTGCTACCAATTTAGACTTGATAGGAGCCAAAAGCTTCCAACGCCGGTTGACTATCCGAGAAAATTTATATTGACTTGTGTGTGGGGTTGGATGCTACCAATATCTCCACACAATTCAATAGCATACATTTTCGCTTGAAATACAGTCGCATAGGCCCCTGGGCAGGTTGATATCTCTGTCCTGGGTCTGCAACTGAAGACACCTGCACCGGAGCCTGATGGTGTTTTTGATTCATCTGTGAACCAACAACTGATGCTCTTAATATTCCCTCCTTCCAGAGGATCCAGTCCTCTCGACTCGGGAAAAGTACTGTATAAGGGAGTTCGTAGTTGACAGCTGGAGGCATGAAGTCAGAGGTCATTTCCAGAATACTATGACTTCTAGTGTCAGCCAGCAGTCTAGTGTATTCTGCATCAGATTGCTTTGAGCAATTGGTGATGTGCACAAGTCTGTATGCAGTCCATACAGCCTCTCCCTCTTCAGGAATATGTGGAGAGGAGGTAGTTCTGAAAGGATCTCCATGGCCGCTGACGATGTGGAAATGATGGCACCACTGATAGCCAGACAAGCCTGTCTCTTTGAGCCAGAGAGCTTCGCCTGAGCCGTTTTCTGTAAAGCTTCCAGCCACCAGGCAATTGCTCCATAAATGATCATTGGTCTGATAATCATGACATATATCCAATGGATGTGTGGTGAAACTTGGGTTGAACCCCAAGTTTTACTACAAATTCTTCGACATGTGCATAGGAACAGTTTGAATTTGTTTAAAACTCTTTCCAAGTGAGCGTTACAGGTGAGTTTTTCATTGAGGACAACGCCAAGATATTTCACCTCCGTTCCAAATGGAATAACCTCACCATTGAGAGAAAGTGGCGTTGAATCGTCCAATTTTTTCCTTCTGGTGAAGGACGTTATCACAGTTTTGCTTGGGTTGACAGACATCTGCTTCCTCTGGCGCCAACTATAAACCACGTCCATCGTACTTTCGAGGATATTACAAGCTACCATTCCCGACGTGGACCTTGCCAAGATGCCAAAGGTCTTCTGCATAAGCTTGCAGATTTACTTTACTTCCAACGAGGGCATCAAGCAGACTATCCAACAGGGGTGACCACAGAAGGGTAAATAGTACCCTACCAGGGCAGCCCCTGGTGACACTGAACCTTATGGCCTCGTTTTGAAGAGTCGTAGTTGCAGTTCTGTTTACCAGCATGGCATAAATCCATCCAGTTATGGTCGATTCTATGCTTTTTTCAGCAAAGGCCGATCCTATAGATTTAGGTAGTGCCATGTCAAATGCTTCTTCGAAATCGAGAAATATAATGGTGAACAGTTGGTAAGATTTTGATGGTATTTTATTTCTTCTTGTTCAATCTCAGATTTTCAACTCTCACAGGTAGAATTGTACAGACAGTAACTTTTCAAAAATGTTTCTCGAATAGAATTTTTTAAGAATAGAAAAATGACTCACTCAATTGCATCGATTTTCACCAAATCAATAATTCAGTTTTACCCGTGGTACTGAAGTATGATGATTTCAATAAATGAATGAACTGAAAATTGTTCAACCTTTTGAAATTTCGATCATAATTTGGTGGCATGGTGGTAACGAATGAGACAAGGAATCACGCATAAATGTTGAAATCTATAAACATTTTTGCTGAACCTGAGCAAATAGTCAATTTAAGGTCGCTTACCAAAGTGTCAAGCGATCCAATCAATCTTGAAGTAATAGCTCCCAATCATTCCCTTCTACGGTCGTCAAGTGATAATGTTTTTGCAAAGAATATCGAAACGGGGCGAATGGAAGCTAACTAGGGGCTCAATGATGTAATAATGATACATAACAGTTCACCACGGTGGAAAAAATTCAAACTAGTAGGCCGTGGTCGAATGGGACTTGTAGTGACCAACGTTTCGCTCACGGCAGATATCATTAGATGTGCAAACGTTGACTGCGAGACACAGCTCGAAGTCTCAGTAAAAATTGGCAGTGAAATAGTAGTAGTAGTAGTAGTTGGTAGTAGTCTCACATATTTCAGTTCTGAGAAAGTGGAAGAACCAACAAAGAAAATACTGATCGACTCCTATCATGTTGTAGGATTGAAAATATTGTTGCTTATCAGTATAACTGAATTGAACAATTTCTTGAAATATTATTTTTTATATCATATTATTTCAAGCAGTTCATGAATTGCAAAGAGGCAGAAAATCTGGATTTTAACGTATTACTTCACCCCTGAAATGTATTCAGTTGGAAACTTGAAAATTCCGTAAATCCAATTAGTGTTCTCTACACCATCGATTCTTCAACCGGCGTTGACGCTATACCATTAAATAAAATTCTATTAAAAAGTAAATTAAATATTAGACAACACTCAAAATTGTATTCACTGAATAAAATGGATAGCTTTTTTTGATAGTATCACATCGGAATCCGGTCCAGAGCTATTGATTCGGAAAATTACATTTTGAACGGGAATACATAAAATTGCAATTCGGTCGGCCTACAAACAATTTGAATCAGTGGCGGCAGTTAATCATATTTGACGATAAAAAAGCTTTGATGAAATTCGTATGATTGTATCGTTTGTTCGGGAAAATCGAATGAATATTACTTTGTGGTTTAGCGGGACGCGACCATGTTGGGATTGGATTTCAACTGGCAACTGACCCGCGACCGCGCTGTTTGTTGTTGACTGCAACATGAACCATCAAAGATGATCAGGTACAGCTTCTATTACTAGGAGGATTATTCAACTTGATATTCAACCGTAGAAAACGAAGGTTATATTTTTTTGATCTTGCATATTTCAACGAAGTTTCATCCAGGTTGTAACGAAGTTACTATTTTCAGTCAGGGGAATCATTTATCTATCAGAAGTTTCTTGATTCACCATTACAAATTCGCTCTCTTTCATAAATATTAGTATTTTGTTTATATCTGGTCCTGAAAGTATTGGGAAAATTGTACTTTATGGGATACTTACGGATTTTCGCGATTTTTTGAGGGATGATACTACATGATGGTAGGAGTTCAGAACACTTTTTATTTTTTGTCGGTCTCAATTAGCTTTTGAGATAGAGCCTATCGAAGTTTGTAATATGTCATATTTCACATTTTTCTTTACATTAATAAACGATTGCGAATCACATATTTTTTATCCAACACCTCTTTTTCCATATCATCACACCTTTTCCTATCCCTTTTCATTTACTTTTTGCTAAGTTTCTTGAAATTAGAATGAAAATTCCATAATTTGTCAGGTGTTTAAGTACACAACAGAAACCACTTTTTGTAAATAGATGTGAGCATTTGTTCAACTGTCAGTGTCCAGTGGCGCAGGTGGGTGTGTTTCACTAAGCGCTCATAACGATCACGCTCACGAACGCGATTTTATCGTTCAACATCTAACCTGAGCTCCGAATTCGGGAAGGAACGTATTTTCAAATAATTGATTTTTGAAAAAACTATAATTTTTGGAAAACTATCTATTCCTTCGGAAATGAACGTTTTGTCAAATATTCAATTTCAAAAAATCTATCTATCCTCGACATATAACCTGATGGTTTTTAAAAAACCATCTATCCTCAACATCTAACCTGATCTCCGAATTCTAAAACGAACGTATTTTCGAATATTTTACTTTGAAAACTACGTTATGGATGAAAATATTTTTAAAAAGTGATGATATGCAGAACAACGTTGCATCGAAGCTGACATCCCGATATTGCATTCGTGAGCATGATCGTTGTGAGCGCTTAGTGGAACGCACCCACCTGCGCCACTGGACACTGACAGTTGAATAAATGCTCATAAAAATACCTACAAAAAGTGATTTACGTTGTATACCTAAGCACCTGCCAAACCCTGAAATCCAAGCCAGTCTGTGGCGAAGCAAGTAAAAAGTATGTTTCTGCTACCTGAATTTCCTCAGTTTAGTGAGGACCTGCGCATCCACCAGCTAGAAAAAAATTTCCTGTTCCCCAGTAATCGGTAGCCATACAGCCCGAAATGTGCCGCTCTGGAATCGTAACTGTGAATCTCCATCTGGAATATTCTTAACGACAGCCATAATGGCACAATGACGATATTCTAGTTGATTGGTTGATATTGAGGTTGATCGAAGTGCAAGATAAGTACCTCAATATGGAGGCATCTATGAGTCAGCTATACCTGACGATATATTAGATTTAGCCAGTTTTGCAAGGCTTTCTCACCACTGGTTTATTAACGTTTGAGCGAAGGCATTTTTTATTTTGCTTGTTTTTTCTCCTGATGTAGATTCTGTTTGTGCTACTCGGAAAATTGGTGCATAACAGAATCATAAGAAGCTTTGCTTTTGGGGAGGCAATGAGTCGTTTTCTGGCAGCATCCTCTATTTTCCTAGGTTTGCTAACAGGATCAAACTTTGGAGGAGAACTGACAAGCTCTCGCTCTTCATCCGATGTTACAGAGGGGACAGTTCTCCTCTACAGAATCAGAGTCAGACTATTTGTTTGGTGAATGAAGGGTCCCAAGAGTAGCTAAAAAAAAGTCCATCAGAGTAAAGCATCGCATTACCGTGATGAGGATGTTAACGATGTGATGACCCACAATATCTCGAAGGTTTCAGAGTCATACATTCCTTCTGTGAGGATACATATACGTTAAGAGGAAACCGTTATTCGGGAGAACTTTTATCTTCACAGGTTCTTTATGGCGGTGCAAATGGTACAAGATGGTTGAAAAAACATAAAATAGGTTGTCCCAGCCAGATCTAGATTGGTAGCAAGTCATCAGATATAGATCAATAATGGTTTATCAGGAACTCGTCTTCAGCATAATCTCAGGAAGTTTAGTTAGTTTGTTTTGTGGATATAGTGTATTTCATTATTGCCATTTCACTATCGCCATTTCGTAAAATGATTAAACCTACTGTTAACGGTCTAAAGAGGCGTATAAAATGCTTATTCTACTGTTTCTTTCATCAGCATCTTCGTTGCCACTTTAACAATGGTGGCTAGTCCTGTAGTCAATCAGTGATACTGTAATAGTATTTACTGTTGTCATCAATGTTGTCATATTGGAATAACAAGTAGATAAAAATTAAATGAATTCTGTTTACTAAATTCGTCATAGACACAAATACGAATTCTGCTTTGAATCCGAACCTGATAATACTGTTCAATTGCAATAATATAATATTAATTTTACAAAAGCTTTCAGATAATTATAGTGTCGGACAAAATCGATAACAAATGTTAATCATTAGTCGTATTTATGAAATTTGTTCGCGCAAGAATGCCCAATCTCATCACACACATCGATGTGGAAAAATGAAATGATGTTTGTTGTTAGCCTATAATAATGTGGGGGTTATAAGGCTTCTAATACAGAACGATGCAAATATTCTCGTAAGGAAAAAATGACAGATTATGACATTATTGGAACAATGTGGTAATGAAATCCCACTTTCATTACGAAAGTCAACTGATTCAAAAAATTACTTACGAGATTCAAATTTTAAAAATATAAAATGAATTGTAATTATAAAAGATATTGAACTAGATTCTGCCACTGTTTCTAATCTACAATAGTATATTGTGCCAGAAGTATAGGAGAAAATATATTCTATACGATTTATGGTACGAGTTATAAGCACAAAAAGCATACTGTACGATTTCTACGATCAAATAAAATATATATTCATTCAACGTTGAACTGCATGTTTTACAACTTGAAAGCTGATTATGACTGCATAAAATGTATAATGACAGTACTGCAATTATCAATATCAATTGCATCTTCTCTGTTGATTGTACAGAAATATATTATTGATTAGACTCAAACGTCACTCTGATGAAATTTTATAGTCTTTAAATCAAGACTCAATTTCGATTCTATATACGAGTCACAATAACGAATCAAATTTACGAATCAAATTCGTTTGGAGAAAATTTATTGTTGAAATCGGATTATATGGATGACCATCAAAATTATATTATTATTTTGTCACCACAAAATGTTCTCTTTTAGAAAGCCAAGCACAGAAAGACCCTTTCACAATTTCATTCTATCTACATCAAATCAGTAACAGTTCAAAGTTCAAACTCTTCACTCACCTAATAAAATAGACATATAAACAAATTCCACCGATTCTAAGAATGACATGAA
>WOGR01007581.1:879-12314 GCA_015342045.1 Leptinotarsa lineolata | reverse complement strand
GCGCCTAGAATGCATATAACATATCAAGTTGGAATAATTTATACGTACCTAGATATTCTACTTTAGGAAAGGAAAATTATCTTTATAAATAAACAATTCAGGCTAAATATAAATTATAGTTCAATACCAACTCCACAAGCCACATAAACAATAGTTGTTTTGTTATTCATTTATAAAGAGGAAGATAGGTTAGGTGCACAAAATGTCATATATCACAGAATGTCTCGGAACTCGGAACATAAGTAAACAGAACAGCACGCCTCTGAAGTATGTCATCTTTGTTTGTCTCATGCAGGTAAGATTCATTGTCCTTTATTAGCTATAACCGATGTTGCCAAATGGTGAAATAGAAACGAATCCCTTTAAATGTTGAATGCATTATTTAATAAATAAGTTTTTAAAGAAAAAGGTTGAAATGATAATTTTAAAAAGCGTTATTTTAGAGCTCTTTTATGAAAACTACTTGATTTTCGTCAGGAGGAACATTCCCCATTCACCTCGGATACTGATTCAGATCTTGACTCGCAGTCTGAACCATCGAAGATAATGAAAAAATAATAACTATGATAGACCTTTTTCAATATATAATAATAAATGATATCATTTTGTCTAGAAATTGCCCGTGGATTAGGCCTACTGGGGATACAACAGACTCCAGACTCTACCTCATAGGTGCAGGTGGTGTGACCCCACAAACTTGAACTTGAGCTTCTACACATTAAAGAATTAAATTGCATCCTCTGAGAAACACAAGCTGAGGCCTAAAAATGTAAAATTTCAATGGACTAACAATAAAATGCAAGTGAAACCTTGGAGATAAATAAATTTGAAGGCAGTGTGCCTATGGCTAACACTGGTAATCCAGATTTCGCATTTCGTATTGAGTAAATATATCTTCAGTCTTATTATCATCCGGTATATTACAACGAAATTTCCATATGCACACACTACACACACACACACACAACTGTTCGTTGTGTGATGAAATAGGAAAGTTTCAGTTGTATTAAATTCTATTCAACCCACTTCTGCATTATTAATGAACAACTCGCACCTAACTATTCGGATTGTTCGTGAAATATTCTGCGACAAGTTGTGAATCATTTAGGCGGGACTTCGTATTTGTATTTATTCATTTTATAAATGTACTCCTGACCGCACGTTTAATGACCCAGATATCAAAATAATAAACGAAAATGAATTATGCCGTTTATTTCATTTCATATCTGTCAGACTCACTGGGTTGGCGGTGAAATTTGTCGCAGCGTTGTTGGTTTTTCTGTCATTCATAACGTGTGAGGCAACAAAAAATTTTAATTCAACCGTCGCTGACGGATGTGTTTCGTAATTTTATGTGCCGAGTAACAATTTCGAATGGAAATGTTATTTCAATGAAGAATCAAAATTTGTTATGAAATGCTTTTTGGTATTTGAAATGAAGAGTGCGTATTTTGGGCGAAGGAAATATATCCGCTTCGTAATACTCCGTTGCAAAACGGAGAAAAAATAGTATAATATTCATTTTGTGTTCTCGAAATTCTAAAATGAGTTGCTTTTTTTCAGAGTTCTCAAAAAGGCTGTAAAACTGAGAAATGCCTTTTCCAATGGAAACACGTTTTTCACATTCTAGAACTGACCAACTAAATTAGCGAAATCGTCAGCTTGCTGGATGTTGAAAGTTAAGACTTCCAAATGATGATGATGTAAAAAAACTGGAAAAGTATGAGAAGAAAGAATTGAATGAAACTTTAAAAATTCCAGGGCCGAAATATTCAGATGAATTAGTTCAAAAAAGGAATACTATCAAAAAATAAAAGAAAAGCAAAAGGCATAAAATTCAAAAGTATGAATACGCTATTATTACGACTAGAAACGCAAATACATTAATACATGAGTTGAACAATAAGTAATATGTCAATAATATAAAAACAATAAATATAAACAAAATAAGTGAAAAACAATTTTTATGTTAAACGCTTCAATTGAAAAATGTACTAAGAACTAAAGAAATATTTCGGAAGGTCTTAGGTAGCGGTCATCACAACCACTCTCCTCAGCAATCTACGCTATTGATCAGATAGAAACATAATAAAATCGTTGGGTGTAGCGTAACCTGAGTAGGTGAATATGTAAATACTACGCTGATCTATACCATAGATTGCTAAGGAAAGTGGTGTGATGACTGCTACCTAGGACCTTCTGAATAATTTTTTAGTTTTAAGTACATTTTTCAATAAAACCGTTTAACAAATTTATTTATTTCTAATTTCATTTTCTAGTTTTTAATTTTCATCCACCCTAATGCCTCACAGATCTCGGCACGTTTCAACCTTTTACCTTAACTTGAATGGTTTATCGCTAACGCCGAATCATTTTTAGCCACCCTAGCGCCAGATAGTCCTCGACACGATATCGAATCTTGACTTGGGTGGAAGATCCATGCTTGTTTCCCAATTCTGAGTTGCATCTTTTTCATAGTGTACTACTATAGTACTAGTCAAGCCCTGTCACTTTATACCCATATTGAGGTAGTTGTGAAATGATATGTAATTCTCCATTTTGTATCCATGGCCATCTTGAATTTGCATCTTTTTCAAAGTGTACTACTATTCTACTAGTCAAGCCCTGTCATTTGATACCTATATCGAGGTAGTTATGGAAAAATATGTAATCCTCCTTTTTGTAGCTGCGGCCATCTTGAATTTGTATCTTTTTCAAAGTGTACTACTAGTCTACTAGTCATTTGATACTCATATTGAGATAGTAGTGGAAAAATATGTAAGTTAAATTTTGTAGCTGCGATCATCTTGGATTTACAATGATACAGAATATACTAAATTGTATTATCATCAAAATTCAATGTGTGTACAGAATATCAGACTAATATGTTAACAGGAAGGGGGTCAAACTTCAATTACTGAATTTGATCCAAACAAATAAATTAACAGGGCAAGCTGAATAAAACCGTTAAAAAAATTCAAGTTATAGAAAAATGAAAAAGAAAGAAAGAGAATAAGAAAAACAATGCCACTTCAAGACGTTTGGATATCAACTGATGTCTCCTTATACGGCATGATCGCAGCTTTGTGAATCTTCCTTTATATGCAATGTATGATATTAGCTTCAAACCACTTCATATTATGAAGGTGAGTCGAAACGTGCTCTGCTTTTCCAGATTTGTAGGTTTCTCTTTGCTTTGTATCTGAAAATTTTAATGTCGCTATACGCGTTTGTTGACTGAGTTTTTGTAAGGCTGCTAAAAATGGTATTTTTAATAATCATACTACAACCTTCAGGAGTAATAAGCTACTCCACTCACAGCGAACCCCAACTTGAAGAAAATTATCATGATTGAAAAATGAAAGTTGTCTGTCTGTCAGTCTGGAAAATTTGATTATTCATTATCTCTCCAGCGAGTTAAGATATTAATTTTGAAATCTATATCTGTCTCGTGCAACTTAAACTACATTGGTTTCTTAGAGAAGTCGAGAAAAGAAAAACATTTTTCAGTTATTTTGTGATTTTCTTTTTAAAAAATCAAGTCTTCGGAAAGTTTTTGGAAGTTTTTTGGTTTGTAAAATAAAAATGTGTAATTTCAATATATCTTTGATAGTGGGTAGGTGGAATTTAATTTCTAATTCCGAAACTACTGCATATATCGGAATTTCGCAAAGTACCAATTTTATTTGCCTCTGAGAAATTTCATTGATGAAAGGCAATAGAAATTGGAAAAATAGAAGTCATTTATTTATTATACCCTCTGAATCGCTTCAAGAGAAAAAACAAAAAAAAAATCATTAGAACTTTGTAGTATTTGCAGGAAATATGAAAAAATATTTATTTAGGAATGATAACTTTTGATGAATCAGTATCAGTATTCTCAATGTTTCGACATTTCATTTCCAAATTTTCGTTTTCTTATACGTATGTATCTCTCTTCGATACAGCCATCATCAGACTCAATTTGAACTCGAAAAAAGACCATGTTAGCCAGCTAGCTGATTGACGGTATTGATATGACCGCAACCCACTGGCTTTGAATCAAGTTTTATTGAAAATTGCAACCCAACCAAGCTCCGATACTGGTCAGGATAAGTTGTCATGTCAAGTTGTCATGTCATGAAGAATATTTTTCTAAAAGAATCTGATAGACGATGAAACTGATGTTTTTAAATAAATTTTGGAATTGTATACAAATTTCTCAGAATTTTTTCCACAGACGTGAAGGCCATGCCATCGGTGTGATACAAAAAGTATCCTTGGAACCCATTCATTTCCTTTGTGGTTCAACAATTCTTTATTGAACGAAAATATTTTTTGTGTTCAGTAGTTCAGAAGTTTCATATGTATCAAAAGTCAATCAACAACATTGGCATATTTGGCAACATTTCAAAACTCTGTCGAGGACGTTTGCAAGTAAATCGAACCAATTCTGAAGACGGAGCTAGATTTCAGCCGATGATGAGTATCTGTATGATTGTTTAGCTCTTTTTCCGATAGACACAATTGATAAATGATGAGTTAAAGTGATAAATTGAACATTTTTTTTCGTGAAGAATATTTAAATTTACGCAGTAACTTCCTACACCTGTCTAAAGTTCTCACTTACAATTTTATTATTTTTTCGATACAGAACTATGATCATAGAGACAAAAAAACACGCCTATAATGATGTCATCAGAAATTCGTCAAATATAGCTCGAGAGGAACTGTTCATCTGCTAAGTATAATGAAGACATTCTTCCAGATGACTTGAATAATTATTTCGTATCTGTTGCTAACGATCTTATAAACTCCTTACTATCCAACGGCATTGATGATGCATCCAGTTGCCTTAAATTCGTGTCAGTTCAAGGCAATTCATTTTACTGGAAACTGTAAGTTGAGAGTGCAATACTTTCTTTGTGTCGTTCGGGTAGCTGTCATGCTTATGACAACAGCGAAATATCAAAAAATTCTCTGAATCTGAATCCTTTTACAACCCTGATAAATGAATGTTTCTGTCAAGGTGTATTTTCCACTGCCTTCAAATTATCTAAAATGTTGCCAATTTTGGAAAAGACGATGATTAAGCGCCTATTTAGGAAAATTCAATTTTATTCATGAATACCAATTTGGTTTTCGTGCAGGCAGATCAACAGTTAACGCTGTCTGTTAAGTTAACGCTGCGATCATAAAAGGATTCGAAGAAGGTAAACACACTGCTTCAATTTTGTGTGACCTCGTGAAAGCTTTAGATTGTGTCTCTTATGACCCACTCCCCAAAAAACTGGAGTTTAATGGTATAAGACTTGTATAAGACCTGGGCTTTTTCTAATCAGTTCATATTTGACCGGCAGGAAACAATATGTATCTTCAAAGAGCGATCCTTTTATTTATCATATACATGAATGACCTGTTCTTCTACATACTCGTATACCCTCATGATATGGTGTCATATGCGGATGATGCTACCTATTTTTCATCACAAAAAATATTGATAGTCTCCGTACCACTATCAACCTTATTTAAGATGAAGCTGAAATATGGTATGCTAACAATAAGATTAAACTGAATAGAGTGAAAACTCAAACCATTATCGTCTGTAGTCATAATAATATACGAACTGGAAGTTCTGTAAATCATTTAGGAATCCATTTCATCAGTTCGGACTTCCATTTTTTAATATCGTATAAAATGATTTGAAATCCCTGAAATAAACAATACAATTGAAAATGAAAAGAATAGCTTGAAACGACAAATATATTGACCAAAAAAACTGAAAAGAATTTACAGTAAAATAAAAGACGAGTGAAGAAAAAATTGAACAAATAAAATAAGAATAGATTAATATAATTAAAAATTAAGCGATTTCAAACCACGTTACTTCACACGACGTTTCAATTGTTAGTATCCACTATTGTCTTCGGGTGAATCTAACTAGACGACTCATTGAATTGGCCGAAATTCTATGTAAAAAGATACCGTTCCATATGTTCCTTCTGATGCAGATGAAACGGGGTAATTTCAGTTCTGCAATGAATTACAAAAAAGGCATCAAGAATCATTGCGAATTTTGCAATCTTCATATATGTATTATTGTTTATTGGAAATTCATAAAAATAACCAACATCATGAAACACTCTGTCACAACAATAAATACCAGAACTGTAGGCGTATTCATACTACTCAAACTGCGTTTGACAACTTCCGAAATTAATTCTTCGAGCTGTCAAAATTCCGATAAACATAAGAAGTATTAATTTCAATCAGTTCAAAATCAGAATGAAACAATATTTTAAATATAGATGTTTTCACAGTGTACTCGTAAAATATTATTCACAAAATAACTTTTGGTATTAATATAGTTATATATAATCATAACATATACGAAGTTACTAATTTCTGTATTCTTGTTGCAATTTTACGATATTGTTATCCTTTTTGTGGAATAATTTGTTTGTGCTGTATTCATTACTGTTCAACTGTTTTCTCTTTTAATTGTCTAAATATATGTTTACTTATGAGTATGTTAGATGTTCACAACCTAGTTTTAGAAATAAGACTGTTTATTCATATGACCTGCTACAAACATTATGAATCGTATCTATCTATAGCAGAAGGTGAAAATACCCAAAGGAAATCGATACATAAACGATTTTATCCTTTGAATAGGTAACTCTTCTGTACCCTGCTTGTTGAAAATGAAAGGCAGATGGTAGACCACGTATGCCGCACTTTTATGAGAAACTGTGTCAACAATCGTGGCAAAATCAAGGCAAACTGCATCGCAATTTTGTCCAAGAGCTATGACAGCATATCAGTGATGACATTAAGTCTGTGAAAAACTCCAGCAGTGTTTTTTTAACATATGTTCGAATTTGTTCTGAATTATTAATAAGATATTTGATTTTCCCCATTTGACTGATTTCTCAAGACATATCACATTGGCCAGAGAATGATTATGCCTCCACTCGGTATGATGCATAACAATTTCACCCATGAGAAACTTTTCAGAACGTGACATATGTAGTGCATGTTCTGCAACTGCGAAGGGGAATTATATAAATATTAAGGTACGGAGTCTGCACAGTTCCCTAACCGGTGGTTATGTCGTTAGAAGAGGCGAGGAGGACCGGTCAGGGCGTGCTGTGAAAAGTTATTCATGTTCATTTTTTTCGCGGCAAGAATTTAAATTTTCCATGCCTTCCATGTCTGTAATATAATATCTACAGCGAAGAGCATACTGTCATTCATCTGAATAACAAAGAGAAAACTTCTTTGCGATGAAATTCAATTCTAATTTGGAAATTTGAAGTACAATTTCCATTGGAAAAAGCTGATCTTTATGATATTATATATCGAGTTGAATAACTTTTGAGACATATTTTATTAATGAATTAGCGTTGTTTTTCAACGATAAATAGTTATTTTTAATTTTTTGTTATGATCTTCGTGATAAGGGATAAATGATAAACTACAACTACATTAACTACAATAATAATGTGATACAATGAATTATGTTTCTGCTGGTAATTATCCTAGCTGATCACTTGAGTATAATTCTATTTAGATTTTCAGATCTCTTATTCTTCTACTCAAGTACAGTTTTGTGTCTCAATAGAATTATTTTTATTGGAAGTTTCATATCGAGCAAATTGGTCTGGTCTAGATAAAATTGATTTTTTTTTGTTTTCTACTCGCCTTGAGGCTCTTTTTAATATCTATTATTTTTCTGGTTGACATAGAAAGGTGCGTAAAAATAAAAAAGAGGGGGAAAAGGGAGAAAAGTGTTTTGCAATGAAAAATCACTCGAATTATATATAGGTGAGAGCAAATAGTGGAGTGTACTAATATTTTTGCCTTTTTGGGAACAAATTTGATATTTTGTTTGAGATGAATACCAACGATTAATTCGTTATTCTACACCAAAATTGGCGAATGTCTACAATGAAGCTCATGACTTTCAGTTGAAGGAATTTTTCTGGAATTGATCAGAGGAATGAAAATAGAAATGGGTAGACAAGTGAGTACCCTTTTCCCGTTGAACACCTTCTCAAAAAGTAACTATCCGTTTTTATTACGAAAAAATCTCTATTTTCCAAAGAATTCTACAGTTTTCGAAACCAATATCAACCTTTTTATTTGATCTGACTGACCTACAGTTTCATAAGACGAATTATTCTTGAAATATTTTTGTAAATTCAGACGTCTGTCTGTATATATGTGTTTATGTGTGTATGTCCCAGATTTTACGAAACGCTCTATATTTTCAAAAACAAGATATCCATCTAGAAATTGAAGTATTAAGGAAACTTTGTATATTGCTTGTATTGGCGAAAATCTGAAAATTAGTGAAGGGTTTTCCCAGGTACATGAAAAAACGAATTGATTTCATTTTGACTCTACCAATTCTACAAAGTTACATGATTTTTCTCACTATCTATGAAAGTTAAGTAGATATTCACCAATCCCAAAAAAATTACTGGAACTTCAGTCACTCTGGAACGCTTGGAAAATATGGAAAAATGTTTTCTTTTTTCCATATCAACAATACTTTCTTGAATATAGCACGAAAACTGGAAAATTTAATTTTTGACATCCTCTTCTACAGACGACATTTTCATGAATTTTTCTCAGAAGAATGCAGGTATCTTGAAAAAAGTATACCAAAAATTCGAATGTCCACCCAAAACTTTTCAGCAATTTTTCCATGAAATTAAACGAAAAACGACAGGAAATATCAAAGTCATATTATCGAATTTGTTTGGTTTTATGAGTTCTATCCAGAAACATACACATATCCTCCATAACTTTAACCGCATAGTTTGTGCTTACATGTATTTCGTTGTCAAGTGGTCCGAGAACCTGTTAGATGTTTGTTCCCCCACATATTCGGAAATGTCTGTTTTGACCGATCGGAAGCAGCTCACCAGGTACTTCGGAAAAATTGCTTTGAATGTCGGCAAGGGTTTCAATAATGAGTTATTGCTATAGATCATATTTTACTTCAAAAAGGGAAGGTATTTTTAATGTTATAATTTTGGCAGTTCTTGCGCTCTCTCCCTTTCTCACTTTGTATGACCGTTGATTCCCTCTCGGGAAGTTTTCTTGAGGCGACACAGCAGTCTTACTTGCAGCAGTAATGCTGCCACCCCCTATTTTTTTCACTATTTTTGTTCCATCAAAAATCCTACATTTTTTAAGTTCGCCTTCTCTTCGGAAGGACTTTTTTTTCACATACATAGCCCCATTTACGTGGTTATTCGAACCACCCCGGCCTGGATACCGGCGTAAATAGGGGGGCCCTCACTTCTTATTTGATACGTTAACTTTAGACATATGGTTTCTCCAATGACTGATATTCACTACAGAAAAAAGAGCCCCGCGATAGTACATGGCATCCAAGTACCTTCCTTGTGAGCGGACGTTATCGGCACGTCCGTCCACTACCACTGCCACTAAAGAATTCAGGAGTTCTTGCTGTTCAATTTATCGAGAACTGTCAAATATAATGCAAAATTCTATTTTGAAGATATCCAAGTTTATTTATTCTAACGTTCAAGTAAGTGGTAACAGTTTTCGTAAACTCAAACTAACAATGAAAATTTGCAATTCTTGAAAACGGTGTCAGAATAGAATTTTTAACATTTGGCATTGAAAAGGGTTGCCAATGATATAACATCAAATGAATCATCTTTTGTCAAAAGAAATACGAACTACTGATTTTAGATTTTCAGCTGACGAGAAAAAGTGAGGCACAACTAAAATCCTGTTGGAATCATGTCTTTCTATATATCAAAAACAGAAAGAGAGGGGAAAAAGGTAAACACTACATTACGTAAGGGCTCTTTCAAAAGCCTAATGTGAGAAATATGTTTGACTATGAGGCAAATTACGAAGCCAGTATTTTGACAGCCTACAGAACATAATTATCATTATATCTAAAGTGAGAGATCCGAAAGTATCTGAAACAAAAACTTTTTTTCGCCTTTGAAATGAATTCATTCACAATTTTTCAATTGACCACATTCTGGCACTTGTAAACAAAAAACTGTTTCAAAGGGTAAGGTTCGGTTTTTAGGTTGTACTGTTTCGGGTCGTCCAAGATATATGACAGTTTCGCAATGATGGACTATGTTCAGTATGCAACAGGATGACCTCTCTTCGTCTGAAATACTGTGGATCAAATTTTGAAACGTACTAAATCCAATAGAAATAAACCTATCGAGGGCGGTATGAATAAAAATGTCTATTTCAACAAAATGAAAGGTAGTCAATGTTGGTGTTGCGCTCATCAAAACAGACGCTGGAAAGTGGAATAATAAAAAATATTAACGTTGAACCTACAGTTCAAGTAGATTACTAGGTAGATCTTATTGGAGTTTCATCCCAACACCAAACCGTTATTTTTAACACCTCGACACGTGTTTCGATCACCAAGTGATCATCTTCAAGAGGAAGATTTAACTAACTGTTCAACTAACAGTGGTGTTAAAAATAACGGTTTAGTGTTGGGATAAAACTCCAGTAAGATTCATCATTACACCAAAGGTTCCAAAACAGTGCATCACATGTAGATTACTAGGTATTTGCATTCATAGGACAAATTTTCTCGAAAATACTTGAGAGGAATGGAAAAAATGCTGAATAAGACGTTGATGCTATTGCTGTAGCTCAGAGGTTCTCAAACTCAGTTTGTCTACCGCCCACTTCGAGAATTAATTATTTTCTAGCGCTCCCCAAATTTTTTTACTTTACTACAGCTCAAGAATCACAATGGCAGTCATTATTTTAATAAATAAATTATGTGTGTCATGTGAAAATAAGACTTTCTGATGATGGTAATGTAAAACACCATTCTGTAATATTAGGAAAACTTTTATTCATGTTATAAAAACAAACATTTCAATTCGAATTTTAAAACTAATCTAATATGAAGGATGAATTTGATGATTTTTGACAAGTTTGTTAATATCAGGCTCGAATTTACCCAAAAACAGCCGTAAGTCACCGCGTTCGGTAATCTGCAACCGATTTCTCTTTTTAGTTAGCAACGTTGCCACAACACTAAATCCACGTTCACACAAATACGATGATGGGAATGCTATCAAAAATCGTTGAATGACGGACCACAATCCAGGGTACAATTGCGGGTTTGGCTTTTGTAGGCAAATTTCTTGGTATCCATTTTTGAATTTTATTTTTATTTTCTCGTTCGGTATGAGTTCTATGAGTTCTTCTTCCAGCTGGGGTGATCCTGCTGTGTTGACATTTGTAAAGGATCCAACACCCAGTCTGGTATTTCCAATTTTGAAATGCCTGGAATCGTTCTGCGAAATCACTGTGGAGGTTCTCCAAATGTTGGCAGTAAACAAGCAAGTCGTCGTTGTTGAAGGACACTGCTGACAAATTGGGGAAATTGCAAAATTCACGTCTGCCGATATTATTCGTGT
>WOGR01007580.1:0-12314 GCA_015342045.1 Leptinotarsa lineolata | reverse complement strand
TGAAAGGTAGGATGTTTTTCAGATATTTAATTTTATATAAAATATTTTGAAGTTTTTTAATAGTATATGTTCATCCCATTTCATGTTGGAGTCTAGGAAAATACCCAAGTATTTTATTTTACTGACTGATAAGATGGTATACATTTTTCCTTGAATTTTAACAATGAGTCTATCATAAGGTGGAGAGCAAGAACTGTTGCAGGAGGAATGCAAGAAATGTGTTTTGTCAAAATTTATAGTTAGTAGCTCATAATCGAGCCAGTTTTTCATTATATGAAAGTCTGTTACAGCCTTTATTTTGAGAGTTTGCCAGTCATCTGCCTGATACAAAATGGCTGTGTCATCTGCGAATCCAATAATTTTACCTTGCCTCCTCAGTGAAAACAACTCATCGATGTATATGTTGAAAAAAATCGGGCCCTGTACAGTACCTTGAGGCACACCATGTTCTACTACTGAACACATTCTCGAGTTCCACAGTCTGAATACTTTCAGCTCACTATTTTTGATTTCACTATTTTCTAGGGATTGCAAAAGTAGAGTATGACTCACCGTATCGAAAGCGATACGGCCCATTGGTAAGGGCCAAGATCGCATCCTGACAGTAATTTGTTAGTATTAACAAATAACACAATTCTATTCTTCAACAGTTTTTCGAATATTTCAGACATATGTGATATTAGTGAGATTGGTCTATAGTTGTTGATATCGGTTTTGTCACCTTTTTTGTGAAGAGATATGACGATAGCATTTTTAAAGATTGATGGCCAAGTACTTGTCTCGATACATTTATTGATTTTGTAGGTTAGGGGTGTGACAGTGAGAGAGGATATTTCTTTTGAAGTTTCAGAACGTATGCCGTCTGATCCTACAGCTTTCTAAATTTTCAAGTTTGCAATTATGTTAGATATTTCCTCTGAGCAAGTTGGCGACAATTTGAATATTTTATTTGACTTTTTGTGTTGACTTTCCAAATTGAGAGGGTTTTTGATTTTTTTTTTTTGCTATGAACTACCTACTTTAACCTACTTCAGAAAAATTTTTGTTCATTACATTAGCCATTAGCTTTTTAACTGTTATCGATTCACCTACGTCATTTTTTATTGAGTCATTTGTTCGGTGTTTTTTCTTGTTTCCAATCATGTCTTGAATTATTTCCCACATATGTCATCCAGGGTGCTATTTTTGTGTTTTTTCTTCGAATAGTTTTTGTTGAAGTATGTTTATTGATATTAACATTGAGGACATCAATAAATATTCTGGTAGCTGTATCTGGATTGGGAGCAGTGTATATACAGTCCCAAGATATTTCACTCAAGGTTTCGCGGAGTTTTTTGTAATTCACATATTTGATATTTTCTTTTTTGAATTTTCTCTTTTAGAATTTAAAACTATTTGTAGTATGGTACTGAAATGATCCGTTATGTTTATTGAATTAAAAAAAAAGTAAATAACCTTTTGGTGGAAAAAGCCTATTATAATCTTGAAGAATACTTTGAAGTTTCCTTCTGATACATTCACTGTTTCAACACGTTTCGTGCGGTGCGGGGTCGATTGGCCCCTTGTCTGACTTTGCACTAGTGCTGAGCATGTAAGAGACAAACTTTCAAAAATATTATGTACCTGTTTCAGCTTTGGACCTCTCAAAAGGTTGAAACCAATATATGTTAAAAAAATCATAATCTTTTAGAATCCGATAAAAAATAGAAAGGGATTAAGTGACTCCGAGCCGCACTGAGGTTTGAAATTCGATCCCTAGTGCGGCACGGGGTCAAAAGACCGTGTGCTACTCTTCTCGAAAAACAATGAGTCGGTCGCTTCCCTTCCATCTTATTTGCGGCGGCCGCCCTTTATTGTGCTGCCCCACTTGCTTTTCTCCCTTCGTTGCTAACATTGACAAACTATGACATCTAATGAAGTTGATAACAAAGTGAAAAAATTGAAGGGGTTATATTTTATTAGGAGTGTTTAATCTTTTGGGAAAAAAAGATTAAACACTCCTAATAAAGATTAAACACTCCTAATAAAATATAACCCCTTCAATTTAAACAATATTCCTTCTGGCTGGGATTCAAAATAAAGAAATGAATGACATTACGATGTCATCGATGACATAAGTGGATTAAACTTATTCCGTGGCATAAAAAATCGTAATATTTGGATGATGTGTGTGTGCTTTCCTCATAATTATTCCCATATTGGTACTGAAGAGCCCTGAGGCAAGTGTCTTCTGGCGAAACACGTGTCTACCATTGAGGATGACTGAGTTCCATGTAAGTGAATTTTTTCATCTTTCATTTATTATATCGTGTAGAAATATTGTTAATGATATCTGACTCAAATCTGAAACGAACGTTTGGAATACAAATTTTGTAAAAAAAAGTGTTTTTTGTGTAATTCAGTGTTCATGTAGAAGTATTTGTTTCGAAAGAATTTTTTCTTTCATGTAATTCAATGTCTATATGGTCTATACGACCTGCCAATGTTCCCTCTTTCATAAAACTAAATGTAGGGTGTCTCCAGAGGCTCCACTGCGTCCTGCATCATCGATGTTTCTACGACCATGTTTGAAATCAGCAAACCGACGTTTAATTGTTGTTCTTGATGGAGCAGAGTCCTTATAACATTTTTACAGCCATTGCTTTGCTTGAACGGTATTTTTTCTCATCGAGAAGCAGTGTGATATTCAAACACGAAATTGTTTTTGATCCATCGTTTTGAAAATATCAAAAGTTGTGTCACCCTCAGCACATTGACTCACAAACTTAGCAGAAGATCATAAATATTCAACAGCTTTTTTTTGAAGGTTGACTGAAAAAACTGTGAATGCAATAAGACTAGTGCCATCTATGTGCCAGGCCCGAAACTTTTCAGCCCATGTAGTATATGCCAAAACTATTAAGCTGTCCTTCGCCATTTTATTCTATGTACTTTAGCCATTTTTCTTCTACACCTCCGCCAAATTTTAATTTGTATAGCTTTCACCATTTTATCAAAATTAAATCCTCGATTAGAACAATTTGGTGATTTGATGTTAGAAACAAGCATGGTGGTAGATGATAAAACATCATTCTCTTTAGTATGTGTTGGCAAAATCAAATTCACTGCATATCTATCTGGTAATGAGGAAAAGTAATTTGCAATAGTTGAGAACGTGTGAGGTATAGCAGCCACGCAAGGATATTGAGTGAGGACAATGAATATGATTTGATACATAATAACAAATTCATCTGCTTCAAGCAGTAGATTGATTATACATATTCTGGGTTGATATTTTCTAATCGAGAATCTGTGTGACTCAAATGAAAGACAGGTTCAGTGTCATTTCAAAGTGAGAACACTACAATTGAATGCTCGAAATGATGTTTGAGTTGTTTTTCTCAACGCAGTATTGTAGTTTCTGCGTTGATAACAACAGAGACATTTCAACAGATACTTGACAACTATTTCCAATTACCCTTCTTCTTTGTGGTGACTTCTGTTTGTATTTCTCATTCACATATCTGTCTGCCCGTGTGCGTTAGTTTCTTGATTGAAAACCAAGAAAATCAAAATATTTCAGTATCTCATCGACTCTGTTGATGTCTACTGCAGTAGTAGATGGAAGGTCAGGCATAGAAGCCTACAGAACAGCCAAAAACTCGAAAATTATCGTTGACACATGTTACTTTTTTCACTTATTTTCTCCAATTTTCAACTCAAAAAATTCGAAAATATTTTACGGTCAACTGAAAAAATTTTTCATCAAAATCTACAACAATATCTACAATTCAGCTGTTGAGTAATGCTGGATGTCTGTCGTCTGGATGAAGCCACTTCTTACTACAATTTCCGTACATGGAACTTAGAACTCATAACATAAGATAATTCAAGGAAAGTTTCAAATGACGGTCACTATACAAGGTGGGGTACCTTATACGATATGGCCCCTGTTAACCGAAACATTGATTTTCTCAGAAATTGAAATGACTTTAGTTAACGAATAACACTTGCGATTAGGTTAGTCACGCCTGATATATTGAATAAGGGTAGAAGACAATTTTTTACGAGATCACGATATTGTCATCCATAGTTTTTTTTCGTATTTTACATTTCATTACCTTTTGTATTATATTTCAATTCTTGACTGTATTCTATCGAATATGGGTAACCTTATGAATCTAATTTATTTTATCTCAATTGTTGCAATAATCTCAAAAGCAATAACACTTTTTTTTAATATGTACAGTAACCGAAATAACGAATTTATTTCATTTGGCTTCTATACACTGTATGTATATTGATCATAGCTGTAGATGGAAAACATTTCGTCTACAGGGTGGCTCAGAATAATTTTGGAGTCTCAAAAAAGTGTGACATGTCGAAGTTGTGTTTTTTGAATGGAACACCTTGTATTTCTTCACATTTTTGAATAGGTCAGATAAAAGTAATACGATTTCATGTTGCTTCCTAACTGAAACCAATCCCAAAGTATTGATTTTTTGATGAAAATGCTAGGTACCTACAATTGAAAACTAAATAACATTGAGATGTATAAAAATCATACCTTCGAATTCTGACCAACCACAGTAGAGGTGTTGGACTCTTGAAAAAACTTGTTTCTCAATATTATACAAGGTGTTCAAAAATCATAATCACATTTTTGTAATTTGGAACAAAGATAACTTTGTTATTTCATATGAAATACCCTGTATTTTTTGGCCTGAACAACATGAAATTCAATTATCTTTCATTCAATTTTGAATTTCGCTACACTAACCTGAACAGTTCTTCAGATATTGGCTTTTTCAAATAGTAGTTCTTATTTCAATGCATTTTTTGAATCAAAGTAGCTTTGAAACGATATTAATGCAAATTGTTGAAAGAATTCTTTTTGATAGTTATTGTGTTTTACGGTATCCGAAATATTCACTGAATTATCACCTTTTAAAATGTTAACTCATCCCATTTAAGAGGGGATACATAAATATATGCTTTTAGAGATCGGTGAGCGTTAAGATAATTCACTCTTGGCGTCGAGGGTGTATGCCCAAAAATATCCAGACCGGAATCATCTGAACGAGTTGGTTTTCAAACGATTGCTACATGAATTTCGTAGGACTGGAAGAGTAGCTTATGAAAAGGCAAATAGACCAAAATCTATCATTGGAAATGAAGAAAATGAATTCCTTATTATGAGATGACTCATAAAAAACCCTCATATGAGTGAACGTAATATCAAGAAAGATACAGGGCTAAGCAGACGGAGTATTTCTGGGATGGTGAAAATCTTTTTTTTTTGGTTCCCAATTCATTTTTTGATGAATCTACTCTCATAAAAATGGCTTAGCGAACAGATAGAACTTCCATTATTATAGTGATGTGAATCCTCAATTTTTATGCACTCTGGATTACCAGAATTGATGGTTTGTCAACTTGTGGGGAGAAATTATCGGTACACATCATACTTTCCCATGAAAACTCGAAAGAGCCATTATTTATACAACTTTCACGAGATGAGCTGCCTGGACTTCTGGAGAATGTGCCACTAAATATCAGACAATATATGTGGTTATAATTTGATGGACCTCTAGCACATTTCACATTCAGTATCAAACATTTTTTGAATATGTGCTTTCTGAATAAATGGATTGGTAGGGGAGGACCACAAAATTGGGCAGCAGGATCACCAGATTTGACTGGCCTCGATTTCCTCCCACGGGGATACTAGAAGAATGAGTGTTACGATACTCATCCAACCACACTCGAAAATATGAAGGAGAGAGCAAGGGCTGTTTCTTGAAGAATGAAGCCTCAGATGAGTCAAAGAATGCAATGAAATGAGAACTACTATTTGAAAAAGCACATATCTGAAAAATTATTTGGGTCAGGTATATAAAACCACAGAATGGAATTGGATATAATTGAATTTTATATTGTTCAGATCGGAAAAATACAGGGTGTACTGTTTTAAATAACAAAGTGATCTTTATTCAACATTATGAAAAAGTGACAATGATTTTTGAACATTTTGTATGATAATGAGAGATTAGTTTTGTCGAAATCAATAGTCCGAAACCTCTTTCATCCTCAGTCAGAATTCGAAGATATGATTTCTATACATTTCAATGTTATTTAGTTCACAGTTGTACCTTTAACTCGAGAACGGTTTCAGTTTCAAAAGTTATTTTCTCCATCCTATATTCAATATGAATTTCTACAAGATAAATACGTCATCAATTGGAAATATTCATTCATTCCTTACTTTTTCAAAAGTGTAACTAAATACAAGGTGTCCCGTTGAAAAAACACATCTTTGATATATCACACTTTTCTGAGACACACTGTAGACTCAAAAATATTTTTCTGCAGCCTCAATCAGTAAACATGAATGAAATGGAAAAATTCCCGGAAAAATCAATAGGATCGTTATAGGGATCGTGTCGTATGGTCGTATTAGTATTTGGTAAGAGATGCCGTCGTAGAGGTCACGTATTTGAGAGAAAAATCTTGACTGGTGTTGAATTTCTATATTTTGGACTGTTTCATGTAGAAACATATGCATGGTTTTGAAAACTTTCTCAAAATTTGTCGAAATCCCTACATACACATGTATATCTGGAAAGACTTTTTGAAAAAATTTCGACAGTTCCCTGTTGATTTTCTTACTTCTTGTTAACCAAACAATTACAATCGTACCATAATATTCGTCAAATCACAGTTTTCTTACAGTGTTTGCTCTTGATCACCATACACAAAAATTGTCTATGATTTCAACTCATCTCACTAAATAAAATCATAATTGAACGTAAAAGTGATCACATTCCGCTTTATGGAATTCTTTATCGATATGAAAGTTATAATGATGAGAAATAAAAGTGTCTCAAATGTCGAAAGTTGATATTTTGGAAGAATATACCAAGAAACTGACTGTATACTTTAAAATACTCATTTATATCATTTATTAGTCGATTAATTCCACAATTCTACTCATATTTTGGAAAACTTTCTGGAATATTGAAAGCAATACACTCAAATGTCGCCTATTATTCATACAGGGGTACGCAATATTCCGGAATGGAATTAATATCTTTTTAACCAGTATTTTAGGAAAAACCGCTGAAACACGTCAGTTGATTTCACGTTGTACGCATTTTTTTGCAATAAAATGATTTTTTTTTCAACCCCTTAGCTGCAACCCTCCCCAACTTTTTTTTTTCAAATGTCGTGTATGGGCTCATTGAAAATCTTGTAAAAAATGGATTCTGACCATACCCTTTATTTTTTGTGGTTACAACGAAATGACAAAAAACTCTTTTGAAAAGTCACAAATACCTGACTTAGTGCTATCTACGGGTGAATTAACGTAACAGATGCTGAAATTGGCTTCCACCCTCTACTTGACGGGCTCCTAGGCGATGGTAAAACCAGTCTACGGAATTCCTAATGGCCTCAGCCGGTATGTTATGTGATTCCACTCTGATTCTGCTTTTTAGGTCTTCAATATTAGCCGGCCTATTTTGACAAACCTTGTCTTCCATATATCCTCCAAAAAAAATTAATGGCGTTAAGTCTGGGGATCTTGGCGTCCATTCAATTGTATCACGTCGTCCAATCCAGCGTCCTGCAAATATTTCATCGAGATATTCTCTGACATTAATACCAAAATATGGTGGAGCGCCGTCTTGTTAGAGCCGAAGTGTTTCAGGAGGATATCTGGATCTGCTTCATTGGGAAACATAACAGCAAAGCGTAAAATGTCCAAGTAACGTGCAGCTGTAAGGTTTTCCTCAAAAAAGTATGGCCCTAATTTTCTGTTGTTGATGATGCCTGCCCATACATTTACTTTCTGAGGACGCTGCGTACGAGCTTCGAATATCCAGTGTGTGTTTTCCTGACTCCAGAATCGATAGTTGTGCCTGTTAACTACTCCATGTAAATGAAAAGTAGCTTCGACCGAAAAGAGTATGTTGAGTGGAAACCCATTATTCTCGTCACATCACCTCATTATTTTCTCACAAAATTGCAAACGCCTGTCATAGTCATCTTCCAAGAGCTCTTGGGCAAACCTTGGAAAAACCTCCCAATCGTACGTCTAGACGCAGAATTGTTTTGGGCTAATGAAACCGTTGACAAATATGGATCTTTCTGCAGAGATACGGCAATGTCCAATTTTTTATCTTTGTCTAAAACATGTGGCCGGCCACTTCTGAGCAAGTCCTTCACTGTACCATGTTCTTTGAATATGTGTAAGATCTTACTCACAGTAGCCTGGGAAATGTGATTTTCCGGATATTTTTCATTGAATAAAGTACACAATCCACTTTGATTCCACATTCTATCCCCACATCCCAACAATATCAAGAATTCGATTCGCTGCCTCTCTGACAATACCATTTTTGTTCAGCAAATCAAATAAGAACACTTCGAAGGTACACAATTATTAAACTAAACATACATATTTTCAAACTCACCCAGAAATGCCACAATTTTAAAACTGAGTCAAGACAATAGTTTCTATCGGGGCATCAAATTTGGTACAAAAATGCAACAACCTTTTTCTTTTTTCGAGGTACACTGGTCAACAATTGCTTGGGATGGAACTAATTTTAATCGTAAGTTTTTGGTGAAAAAATAAATTCCACAAAATGTTGATGTTATATTACATTATCAGTTTTGCACATGAATCAATAAAATTTGTTGTGGTGCCTGGCCAGGTTGGTCTGTTCTTAAAATTTGTAAACTTTTAGAAAGTAGGTACTGGTGATCCTTAGCAATTGTTGAGCAATGTACATCATCACCACTCATTTGTTTTTTGCAACGTTAATTCACCCGTAGATAACACTAAGTAGGTATTTCTAACTTTTTTGGTTTTAAGAGAGTTTTTTCTCATTTCGTAGTAACCGCATGAGTAAAAAAAATAAAGTGTATGAAAGATTCCATTTTTACGAGCTTTTCAATGAGCCCATACACGACATAAGTTTGCATTTGAAAAAAAAAGTTGAGGAGGGTTGCAGCTAAGAGGTTGAAAAAAAGATTTCATTTTATTGCAAAAAAATGCGTACAACGTGAAATCAACTGACGTGTTTCAGCTTTTTTTTCCTTAAATACTGGTTAAAAAGATATTAATTTTATTCCGGTCTTTTGCGCACCCCTGTATAATCTGAATGTTGAAAGATATATTATGGATGTCCTTCTCATATTCATTTTCACGTTGTCATATAATGGATATTGGAAATGAAGTCTATATTTTGAAAATTTGTAGTTATTATCATGAATAATATTGAAAGTTTTTAAACATGCTGGGGAAAGACTTAGGTTGAAAGATTGGTTAACATAAATTTCAGAGTGTCCTATTGTTTTCAATTGTAGTTTCATCGTTAGTAAAAATTTTCGTATAGTTTGAACATTGACTGTACATATGTTGCCGTAGAAGGGAAATAAAGATTATTATTAGTATATGTTGTGTTACAGATCATGACACCGTGTAACACACCAGCAACTCCTCCAAACTTTCCCGATGCACTTGTCGCCTTCTCCAAGATGTCGACAGGAAATTCAACCAGCCCGTCCATAAATATTGGCATATCGTCTCAGCAGTCTCGTTGTTCTCCGCAGCCTATGACGCAGCAACGATAAGCGCGCGCAATCATAAAACCGCAGTATATATGCTCAGTGTAAAAAAAAACTTTTATGTAAATTGGAGACTAAAATATTGCTAGTGAAATTTGTTGAGATATATTCTTAGTTGTTTTGTTGGAGTATGAACATTGTATTTGTTTACGAATGCACCTTGGATCAAATCCGGGGTCATCTATTGGTTTTGCTTTAATGATTGTTGATTGAATTGGTATATTTTACTAGAATTGGGGTATTTTCTAGATTGGCATTAACATGTTAAAGTTCCGATCCAAAGCGTAGTTGTAGTTTTCTTATAGAATAAGAATAATTCTATTTTATGATCACTGTTAATAATTAATTTCGAATGTTCCACGGTTTCGGCTTCTAATATGTGTAAATTCATTTTGATTGAAAGGGTAGGGTGAAAATAATACTCAAATTACACAACACCAACATTTAATGCTAACAGCTGTTTCGACACACTGTGTCATCTTCTGAACGAAGTATAACCTAACCTAAGTATATGATGTCATCTCCTTGATTACTAAAAGTTGCATTGGTAGATAGAGAGAGGTTATCAAGTAGCATAATTTTCGGATTTTCTTTTTTCTTTGAAATTGTGAATGTTTTCTATGAGATGATTGGCGTACTTGGAATCTTGTTTATTCATCTGTAACTTCTCAAATCCCTGGTTGAAACTGCGGCCGGCTGGCCTATATATAAGGCTATGCAATCGTCGCACTTGAGCTTGTCAAGTCATGTGCTGACTTAGCATGATTTATACATGAATGCAAATTATCATTTGTCTTGAATAGTATTTCAAGCGGAAGACCGGAATTCGAATCCCCGCCGGGCCACCGTGCTGGGTAATCGCACGTTAAAAGGTAAGGCCTCGTTAATACATTGCTCGCACAAGTTTCGACTTCTGAGGGTTGACGTTCATCAGCTGGTTAACGGAACGAACAATTTCAATATCAAACTATCCAGGTGATGAATACTATTTTACGCTTCTAAATATACGTGATTCTGCTTGTGCTTCACACGCTAAGCAAGCCAAATATGTAGTCTTTCTTGATCATCGGAGCAAGACAATATTTGTCGTGGAGCTTCCAGCTCCTAGCGAGACAAATATCATCCGAAAAGATAAGAAAAAACTGATAAAATATCAATATTTTCTATTCGAAATCTGCAGACTCTATGCAGACCACTCTGTTAAGATGGTTTTTCTGATTTTATTGAAGTCCTTGGTGGAATGATGCCCTTTCTACTCTCGAATCTCAAAATCAATCCGGCTTGCCGCACTAAAGCAGATATGCAGAAAATGCAGAAGGCTGGTCCACTGCGCTTGCTCAGGACACATGATTGGAGGACACAATGATTACCTTCACCACCGTGTGTGTAGTGCTCATTAGTTGATGATATTTGCGAATGGAGCCAAACCGGATCGAAAGCCCAGACTCACGTGGGTGGGAGAACTCCTTCCCCTCTGCCGGTCGTGGGTCTTTAGCGCTAACCACCTGATAGATCCTACTCTTGGTTGTGAACGATCCAGAAAGAGGCTCCCACAACCGACTGTCTCGAAATAGGGGTCAAAGGCAATGTGGTTGGGTCCATGACGAGGATTTGCCAACAGACAACAAGCGTCATGTCACCGGACGCTTTGAGTAGACGTATGAGCCACGGAATTGCATTATGCGTTGCTACGAGAGTAGTGTGCTCGCGCAAAGAAGATACATGGCGAAAGTACCGACGACTCTGATAAAATGGCTGCTGAAAAGTGGCTGCCAACTTCACACTGGTACGTGTATGTCAGATAGTGTGGAGAAAAAATTAAACTGAATTTTGAATCTGTCAACCTCAATAGATTGAGCTGGGATTCCACACCCGTTTAGTTCCCGTAATAATACAGAATCAACTGAATGCTGCCATTACGAATACCTGCAGTAAGGCAAATGAAAAGGTTTGATCACTGGAACAGGGCAAGGACAGTGACGCCATTGGAAATATGGCAACTAGGCTAGCTCAAAATTCAGGAAAGAAGACATTATAATGATGACGCATCGGTAGAAATGGATAGGTTGAAACATAGAGTGTGTGCGATTTCAAACCGCAACACCCTGTTATTCTGGAGCCCATGAACTGAAAATTACAGTACTTGATGAGCCCTATTCAAAGATGTTGAGAGATATATATTTTTCTTATTTTCAAGACCTACTATAACCTGCTCAATGGGTTGAAATTTCGAGAAGGGCCATTACGCATGTTTTATCGAAATTGTTGATAGCCCATTCAATTTAGGTATATTTCAAATCCTTATACAACAAGTTTCAGCTCAATATCTCATACATAGTAATATGATGACAAATTTCCAAATTGATGATTTTTTGGCTGACCCTGTCACTTTGATGGAAACAGTAGCCATAAAAATGAGAAATGCATAAAGCCGCCACACAAGGGGTGAATAGCGAAGCCCACATCGCAGGACCAGTTCATCGTCCAACCTGCATCAGGGACCAGACCAGCTACACCATTTGTTTTGGTGAATACATCTTTTGTTACAAACATTTATTCACTTTGTTATATACCATATACATTCGGTTATTGTTTTATTGTTTTGCTCAACATAGAAGGAAGTTACCATTATCTATTTGGAGGGAAGTTTAAATTTTTTTCCTTTTATTTCAACAAAAACTTCTGGCATCCAGCCAAAATTA
>WOGR01007579.1:0-12315 GCA_015342045.1 Leptinotarsa lineolata | reverse complement strand
AACAACTATCTGCTCTTAATATTTCCTTCTCCCGATGGATCCAGTCCTCTATACTCGGGAAAAGTACTTTATAAGGCAGTTCGTAGTTGACAGTTGGAGGCATGAAGTCAGAGGTTATTCCCAGAATGCTGTGACTTCTAGTGTCAGCCAGCAGTCCAGTGAACTCTGCATTAGATTGTTTTGTACAATTGGCGATGTGCACAAGTCTGTATGCAGTCCATCTAGCCTCTCTTTCCAGAAAAATGATGTGGGAAGGAGGTAGTTCTAGCATGGCTGCTGACGGTGTGGAACAGATGGTACCACAAATAGCCAGATAAGCCTGTCTCTGTATGCCAGGGAGCTTCGCCTGAGCCGTTTTCTGTAAAGCTTTGGGCCACCAGGCAATTGCTCCATAAGTGATCAATACTCTAACAATAATCACATAAATCCAATGGATTTGTTTGGGGCCTAAACCCCAAGTTTTACCACAAGTCCTTCGACATGTCCATAGGGACAGTTTGGATTTGTGTAAAACATTTTCCAAGTGAGCGTTCCAGGTTGATTTTTCATCTAGGACAATGCCAAGATATTTAACCTTCGTTCCAAATGGAATGACCTCACCATTGAGGGTAAGTGGTGTTAAATCGTCTCGTCTAATTGTCTCCTCCTGATGAAGGGGATTATCACAGTTTCACTGGGGTTGACAGACATTTGCTCCCTCTGGCACCAACTCTGAACAACATCCATCGCACTTTGGAGGATATTACAAGCTACCCTTTCCGACGTGGACCTTGCCAAAATAACACGGTCATCTGCATAAGCTTGCAGATCTACTTCTTTCTCAACGAGGGCATCAAGCAGACTATCCAACAGGAGCGACCACAGAAGGGGAGATAGAACCCCACCTTGAGGGCAGCCCCTGGTGACCCTGAACCTAACGGCCTCGTCTTGAAGAGTCGTAGTTGCAGTTCTGTTTACTAGCATGGCATAAATCTATCCAGTTATGGTCGATTCTATGCCTTTTACAGCCAGGGCTGATCCTATAGATTGAGGTAGTGCATTATCAAATGCTCCTTCTATATCGAGAAATACAGCAACCGCAATCTCCTTGTTGTCAAGGTATTGGAAGGTATGTTAAAAGCAAAAAAAAACATGGGAAAGAAAGGTTTTGGCTTTCTTCTTTTCATCCTAACTGAACTTGTTTTCATGAAATTACGAGAACTAATTATCACTAAACATTGAAGTTTACCTACTTACCTAGAATTGATTTTATATATTGATTACTTTTTTAAATGTACCTGTTCACCTAGAATCACCATTATCAACTAATAGGGTTCTGTAACTACTGTTGAGATCAATGCTTTCCAGAATATTTCAATATTCCAATTCAATTGAGGCCGCTACTGTCTAACGGAAAGCGTTTTTAGTAAAGTTATTAGCGCTCTCTCTCGAAGGGTCTTCACCTTGATACGGGCTGTCGGCGGCAGCTTAGCTGCTCATACCGAACAGGTTGTAGCAGAGCAGTCAAACTGAGTAGGACCCAGGCCTGATCCAAGGTGTTATGCGACCCATGCCGAAGGACGAATGGTACTTGACACTCATCAGTTATCAATAACGGAGCCTCTGTGATATCAGGTGACCTCTCAGAGTATTTAGCCTTGCATCCATGCATCTATGCAATCCTCTTTTTTCAGAAGAGGACTCTTCGAGCAAAATATAAAAGACTATCAGGAGCGCAAAGGCGCAAACTGATAAACTCCATATATGGATCCTGAACCAGCTCTGGGGATATCAAAATCATTGGTACATAACCAGATTAGGATAAAGACCAATAAGAAGCATACAGAGTACTGGACAAAAGTACCTTGCAACAAACAAGGTGAAACCTTCATTAGGGAACCTTCCGAGAAAAGAATCGAAGAACTTCTTCACGGTAGGGATTGGCTCAGAATAATTATAGGGCGACTAACCAGACACTGTGCGTTCACAAGACACCTGAACAAAATGGGGCTGTACAACGGAGACCTTAGCTGCAGATTATGCAACGAAGGTATAGAGACAGTTCAGAAGAGTATGACGAACATCCAACACGGAACCTGTACAAACTAGTACAGCGAACGAGACTGATGGAATGGGTGTCATGAAAAGATGGAAGAATGAACGCGATAAGCCTAAGAGGCTGCAGTGTTCTCTGGAGACGTGAAAGTAATGGACAAGTCAGGCAGCTCCCAAGTAACTATAAAAAAATTATTAGCGTGACAATTGGTATATTATACGGAAAATGTCATTGACTCTTGTCAAGTAACGGCAATTTTACCAGTTATAGAAGGAATCTGAAAGAATTGTTTCTCAAAAAGAATTGATCTTGTGACGAACAAACTATTTCCTTCAAAGTAAGATTTAGTTTTGGAAAGCATGATCCAGAAAAACTCACACATAGTATTTGTCGTATGACATTGAACTGCATGGAAGTGAATGAGATGAACGAGGTTACGTGAATGTTGAGCCCTATTGAGGTTTTCAGTTCACCTCTTCACAATGAATATATCATCAGGTTCTCAGCACAGTCGCGATTAAAATGTCTGAAGATGTGTGGAATTCACAGTACGTCACTTATAAAATGGAAAAACTCAAATTGAAATCAAAATTAGTATTTGCATATACAAAGATATACATGTATAAAATAGTGATTGAAAATGTGGCAATTTTGCTTACGTAGTCATATATCAATATGTAAAATTAGATGAACTGACTTGTCAGAACACTTGAACTAGTGTAAAAAATAATAAGTGAAACATTACAGCGAATAAAAATCTTATTATTCTCCTGTGAAAGTATCCTCTAAATGTTCATTATGACTAGTAGGTACCATTTAACCAGTAATGAGCTTTGAACTTTCTTATTGAACATCGTTTCAGAATTCAACCTTTTTATAGAAAAATGCAAAGTGTTATAAAAATTTATGGCATTATACAATGGAGATTTTTTGAAATGGTCAGTCACTCTTATGCGAAGGGACCCTCAGAATAGTAGTATGGCGAGTATTCCGACCGTGAATGCTCAAGTTTGTTATATGGTAGGTGAAGTCAACAAGCGTTCTTTTAAAAATTGGTTTACAACTTTCTTGGAACCCCATATTGAAGATTGATCTTATCAGCCGTTTCTGAAAGATGAGAACTCTAAATTATTTCTTTCCACATCCCCAAACCATCATATTCAAACTGATGCGGAAGTATACATTTGCGAAATAAACATTTATTGAACCAAACCTATTTCAATAATTTTTCAACTGTGTGATTGAATAATGGGCCGAATCAAGTTTACTGCACACTTTATGAATGTGATCACCCCTGGTGAAATTCTCATCTGAAATAGTTCCGAGAAAACTTTTTATGTCATTCAAAGTGAATGAATTACAACGAGAATTCCTCCTAACGAATGACTTCATCAATCTTAGATTTATGTTATGATGATATTCATTAACATTAGTTCCTTTGCCTTTGTTCTCAAATATATTTTTTTTTCAAAATATTTGTGAATCGAAAACTATCTGATTTATTCATTCATTGATCCAGAAATAGAATTTGAACAGATTCTTTGAACAGATTATCTTGGTCCCATAACCGTCTCTAATGTAAAGATGCACAACTTGTACATCTCTCCACCTCTAGGCGAACGAAATAATTTGGGTCCTTGACTATCAATTTCAAAAATATGCTTCAGAGCATCAAATATTTCTTCGCTTGTAAGCCTCGTCTTCTCTTTGGTGTCGAATCTCCTCTGAGAAGTTGACATTCCACTAGCCCGTTGATTCTTTTGAAGCGATAACTTCTTATGGGAGGGTGAATCGCTTCATTGCCTATCGCGTAAAGGCGCCAGTTTGTCTGGCTTCCCTTTCTCTCACGCATATGTCAGCGGAAAGCAGGCTTCTTTTCTCTCGTTGGACAGACGATCAGTGTTTAGTGTGCGTTAGATATGTATTGTTGACCGTATTATAAAAATCTTACCAGCAAGCACGTATGTGGAATGTGGCTTGAAAATGATGAAACTAATTTTGTGTATGCACATAATCAGTATCATTATTTGATCCTACAAAAGTGAAAATTGGCTTATGGTAGCTGTATTATATGTACATACACAAAATAATCAATGAAATATTTCAATTATGAATAATCTATTCATACATTATTATATTGATATACACAAAATTTAAGTGATAACCTTATCTTTTCCCAAGATAAACAATTTCAATATCAAATAATTCAATTTGGATTAGTTTAAGTTGTCACTTCCGTCAGACGTCTTAAGAGGCACACGTTTTTTATATATCTTGATTTCTAGTATCCCTTTTTGAATTTCACGGAATGTCTTCTGAAATGCTTCCGAAGCAATTTGTCAATATTTCTTTGCCAACACTTCATCACTCGAAACTGAATATATAGAAAAAGGTGATGCCATCTCGCCAAACGAAGATGACACCTATGGCATCGATAGAGAATTCAATCCGTGATTATCTTCGATATCGACTGCCAGATGAGATCACTCCTCAGGCTTCTGCAGCGTTCACTGTAGAAAATTGAAACTAGATCTCGAAAAGCATTTGTGATCCAAAACTGGATTTCGACAGAGGAAAGTAGAAGATAATCTCATATGGAGATCGATGTCGAAAAATGGCTCAACAATGACCTTCCGTGGAGAGCCTTATCTTTAATTATCATGAATTGACACTTTCGTAGATCCCACAGATAGATTATTCGTAAAAACAGGTACCTAGGCCTGTTCTTTGAGTTCAACAAAGCATTTGTGGTTCAGCCTAGCACCACTGATGAGACCAGCACTACTTGATATTGAATAAGGGCCATGTTCCAATTGGATATAGTTTAAGCAGATTGATATTTATAACTATAATTATAATCAAATTCGAAAAGTAATACAGATTATAGCACAACAAAAAAATCAATTGGCGCTCCGGGGTGACATGATTGATTCCAGTGGCGCATTTGCTTTTTCAGCAGCAGGAAAACCCGAAAAAACCCGCAGTAGCACATCATCTAAAGATCTGGATCTGCCAATGTCCTCTCTTTCATAAAATAGAATGTAGGGTGTTTTAGAGCGTAATTATGACCAGACTCAACGCCAGAACCACAGTGAATAATGACTGCATGGAGATTATAACTGTGGTCTGCTAGATTGAAGTGTTCATCTTTTTCGAACCTTCGTAAGAGTTTGCTGCTTCTGTCTGAGGTTGAGTCATGTTGTAAGACTATCAGTGTTGTTATTAGATTGACTGGTGCCTTAGCTATACTTGTTGTCTATAGTCAGTTAGTTTTGCGCAAATTTGGCAATACAGTTGATTATCACCCGCTGAAAGTTCTATTTTCAGATGATATAGCAACAACAACAAATAAGGACTGGTTATCATAGTAGAAAACGCTAGTTAAAGTTCTAGAAAGTCACATACGTGTTTACCAATTCTTGAACATGTACTTCAAACTAAATTAGTGAGGATTTTTCCAGCAAAAGATCTACGAACACAAGACGAGATAGAGTCAGGAGTATTGAATTGCCATTCTCCTGTTCAGGAAGAACCCCAAGAATTTGGAACAATCCTCTTATTGTCCTAAAGAGTATCTAGTGTACTTCAAAGACTCTAGGGAATCGGTTGGTGGGAAAGATGATACATTTTTACGAAACTCATCAGACATAAATCGGATAGAGCTTAGAACAATGCAGAAGAGTGGAAGCATGCAGGAGGGCTATGGGAGGCAATACATCCTATTGAAGAAGGTAGAACAACTATTATGTATACTTTCCATTCAATTGAAACTCTGTCATTTTATTTCATTTCATGGATTCTCAAAATTATTTTATTTTTGTCTTCCTAAATAAATTACTGGAAAATAACATATCGTTTGTTTGTTACATTTATTGTGTGTTATTGATGACTTGTTTATTTCGAGGAAATTAATGATCACTTCAATCAGATGAATGAAAACACTTTTTTGTCTAATTTCCACTACGTTTATTCATTCTCACGACCGGTTTCGAGGTTTAGCCCATTATCAAGCGGAACTAAGTGAGTTAGTTTTACTTAATAATGGTCTAAACCACAAAACTGGTCATGAGAATGAATAAACGTAGTTGAAATTAGACAAAAAAGTGTTTTCATTCATCTTATTGAAGTTACATTTATTCACTTCTATTCATCACTTACAAATAATTTGACAAAGAAACTGAAATTTCAGAAATACGAACAGATGCACTTATTATACCCGTTAAAAGTTATATTTTCAGATGATTAAACAATAAGCTTTGCACGGACTGGTTATTAGTCATATTAGGAAACGCTAGTTGAAATTGTAGAAAGTAACATTCGTTTTTGTTAACTCTTGAACATGTATTACAAAGTAAAATAGTGAGCAGCAGAAGATCTAAAAACACAAGATGAGATAGACTGTATGGAATCATTCGATTCAGAGCGGTCAGGAGTATTGAGTATGCAATTTTCCTGTTCACGAAGATTATTCAAAAAGAACCTCAAAAATTCGGAACAATCCTCTTATTGTCCTAAAGAGTATCAAGTAGACTTCTAAGACTCTAGGAAATCGGTTGGTGGGAAAGATGATACATTCTTACGAAACTGCAGCCTGCATGAACAGGTGTTTGGATTTGGTGAATAAGTAGGAAACATTCTCGTTTTCCTTCATCGTTGAAACGTCGTTCTTAAAATTCTTCATCATGGACAATACTTGTAAAATTCTATTCATGTAGCAAGTGTTTCTTAAATTATCTAAACCAATTTTCAGGACAACTGTCTACTGATTGGCAGGGAAGAACAGGTTCCACAGAATCTGCATCATAACCATTTCTCAAGCTACAATCGATCCTTCCAAGTTATGAATGGTTTCGTGGAGAGATCGATTCGGCTCTCCCTCCATGAAGGTCTTCTACAGAAAGGGAACCAGAATCATGAGAACTGCAGCTTATATTTGGGGGACAGGAATGAACTTTTTCCTTTGGTCGCACTGAAAAAGAAGAAGGTGGGTCACTCACTTGCGAATTAACCTTCCCAGGAGACTAATGAATATACATATATCTTTGCTCGTTTCGAAGAGATTTTAGTTCCGTACCGAAATTATGTGAAGGAGAAATAGTTCCAAAGACCAAAGCAGCATTACCACGTTGAATAGCAATACTAGTTCTTTCTATCGAAAAAGAGGTAGAACGGTTATCTTTCGTTGCTTTGCCCGATCTCCTTCCAAGTTAATGAACCTTGAAAGGAGATCGGGCCTTGAACACCAAAAGTTTCAACCGATACTGGATGGAACAGATTGTTGTTACCAAAATTTTGGTATTTTTTTCGTTTCAATTTCTCGCCAGACAATACTGCAGCTTCAGCAGACTTCGAACTTTCGGCTAGATGAGAAGCCGTGACCGTGTCAATGCAAGTGAAGTCCCATACAATAGGTTCATCATATTTCCATGGTATGTGGGACATACCATCATTTCGACTGGTACCTGAAGGTTTCAGAATTGCAGGAACACCCGGAGACACCATAGTCCGTTTTAATATGTCGTTAATCTGGTGATGTTGAGATGTAAGCCCTGCACTTCTCCTGCAACTGAAACCATGCGTACCTCTCCCATCAACTGAACTACCGCAAACGAGTATAAGGCACACAAACAGATAAACCCATCACGAGTCCAACTGCTTTTCTGGAAGATTCATCGTCCACTAGCGTTCCAAGAAATGCAATAGGTAGAGCATCTCTTGGAATAATCAAGTCTGATTATTTCTGCCTCTTTTTATATTTATGGAAGTAATAACGTAGGTGAGGATTTTTCTGATTGAACGAGAGATCAATATAACACTAGTACCTTAGCCAAGTCTTTTCAGTAAAAATTGAATTGAAATTTCTGAATATCACAGTAAAAAAAAGAATTTTTCCTCTAGCGTCAAAAATATTACTTTAGTCTCTTTTATGGAACGCCCTTTTGCAAATCGTTTTATTTTATTTAGCCCCTCTCTTATTATTTCTTTTCTATCACTGAGCAACTCTGTCAGATCAATGTTATCAGAAATACTCTGGAGGCGTCTTCAACCGAGTGACTGTTGCGCTTCAATATGAAACGTTCTGAAACATTTTAATTCTCAGCAATTAAGAAATGGACGCCAGCCAAATGAGAATAGCTCGACTACAATTAAAACGAAATCTGGCCTAGACAGAAAGAAACCGTAATTATAAAGAAAAATTAACATTTTCAAAAAACAATTACGATATTGAAATATTTCCCAGGTGTGTAGCCTTTGTCGCGTTAAACTCGACTGAGCTTGGGTGTAATTAAAATTTTGTCAAACAACTTCCTATTTCACTGAAATCGGAATAAAGGCCTTGGTAAATGGAATGTGGGACGCAACACAAACATCCTTCAGCACTTTGTAGTTCGAGTGTAGTATCTTTCAACTTTGAACCCGGTCTATTTAGGAAGTTATTCTCTTCGAATGCAACTGGATGAGTGGATTGTGGATTTGTTGGAGCAAAATCACTAAAGGAATGAAATTTTGTAGTTGAGTTTTTGCAAGCACTGCTCAAGGAAGAATAGCAACAGGAGGTGTTTACTGAATTGGGCACTAGTGAAAGAGAGCGAAAAGGAGACTCAAATATGAATAACAATGGTTTTCAGACGATAAAAATGATAATGATGAAAGTAGAAGAGACAGAAGGAAAGCATCAGCAACTCTGTTAGTGAAAAAGAATTGATAGATATTGTAATGTCCTTGAAATACAAAAAACCCCTGGTGTTGACTCAATTACAGCTGAAACTCTCCAAAAATTTGTGACAGAGATATCAAAGCCATTTACATATTTAATAGATAGTATATATCGAAAAGCATTTAAACTGGTAGTTATAACGCCACTTTTTAAAACAGGAGACAGGATGAAAATGATAAATCATAGACCAATATCATCAATTGTGGGAAAAAGTTTCAAGCAACGGCTAACAAAATATTTTGATAAATACTATCTAACAATTTGGTTTTAGACCGAGCAAAATTTATACTGATGCTATAGAGCAGCTTACTGAAAAAATCTTCACAAAGCAGTAGATGAAGGAAAAGCAGCACTTTGTGTATTCCTAGATCTTGCAAAGGCCTTCGATACTATCAGTCACAAACAATTGTTGGATGCACTGGAAGACTGGCAAGACCTTGATTCTATTTCGAGGTTATCTTCAAGGTGGAACGCACGTTACTAATGTGATTGGGGCAATGAGTAATCGAGCATATGTTGATTATGGGGTTCCACAAGGCACTTTATGAGGTCCTATATTGTTCTCAGTGTATATAAATGATATACTGAATATTCAAACCGAAGGCAAACTTTTCAGTTATGCTGATGATACTGTCATACTGTATACCGCGCATAATTGGATTGACCTCAAAAGTACAACCGAAATCAAACTAAGCAAGATATTCAGTATAATGTGTCACAGATTGCTTACAATTAATTTCGATAAAACTGTCTTCATACCCTTTTGTTGTTGAAAAAAAATAAACTTTCATGTTACGATGAAACTAAAGTTCGAATAAGCGAAAGTGAAATAAAAGTAATAAAGAAAACTAACCATATCGAATATCTTGGTGTCATCATAAATGATCACATTTGAAATGGAATCACAATGCCAACGCTCTGACAAACGTACTTAGGACACTACTGTATAATTGCAAATACTTGAAAACTATTCTATGTATATTTCAGCTGGAATTAGTTCATTACGCTCTGGTACAATCGCGCTTACAATATGCAATTCTAGGATGGAGTGGTATTGTTTTTTGTCATTTAAACAAAGTTGAAGTACTTCAAAAAATATTTTAAAAATTATTTATGGTCGAACTAGAACTAACCCATCTAATGATTTCTTTGAAGAATCCAAAATATTTGATGTAAGACAATTGTATGTATACAGTTTACTTCAATATTTATATGAGAACAGAAGTAAGATACAACCTATTATGGAACAAAAAGTATTCAATACGCAAAAATTGAAGCAAACTTTTGCTTCAGATCTCTTGGCCAAAAAAGTCATATTTATTTGAGTGCAAAATTATTCAATTATCTTCCTGAGAATTATAAAACATATATAAGAATCCTTAATTCTGAACAACTATTTAAGAAATATTTCAAAAATTTCATTCACAACATGAAAAGAGAGAACGCACATTGTCTTGTTGAAAATACAGTGAACTTTTCATGATATCCTCAATTATATAAATATAATATAATTTTACCCTACCTATCATTAGAAATGTGATTTTTCATAGTACCCTACAAACTTCAATGATCGTAATTTCATTGTAACACTTCAGTTTATTACCAAATGTCATAAATAACAAGAAATCAAATGCTTGAAGTATATCTGAAATATTTGTTACCCGTGAGCAATTGTAGAAGTTTTTATGGGTTTCAGATATTTATTGGTTGAACACACTGATACCAGAATCTATATATTTTTTTATTTGACTGTATAATTTGATCAGCGAAATTTTCAATTACGTATTGAAACTATTTTTATATCGCTATGTATTTTCTTATGAAATAGACCAACTCCATTAACGAATATAATAAACCCCTCACGCTCATGCACAAAGTTCTACCTTTGATGAGGATTCTCCCCCTTCATTTGACAATTAACTTATTATATTTATATTAATTTCATTGTGAATTTTGTATATTGAACAAATAAAGTTCATTTATTATTATTATTATTATTATCACCATTTGTCCTTGACGATGGCTGATTATATCATTATTATTCATGTTACTAATAATTTTTCTCGATAATTATTTGTCGAACAAGGATATCAATATGTCCCAGAAGTTCTACATTTGCTTTCAAAAATTCTGAAGCGTCCAATTGCATTTTGGATTTGACTCCATTCGAAACTTTGAACACTTGTTATGGATTGGAGAAGTGTTCTTGTGCGAAAATTCAGAAAATTATCAACAAAACACATATATAAATGGAACATATTCCATTTTGTGACTTTTTTGGAACGTTATCTATCATTTTTTGGGAAGTTACTGGAGCGTTTTTCAATCTGAAAGACATCCTACCAACTGCGCCAATTATAGGTTCGAGTTACGGGAGCTACTTTTCAAAAAGACTCCACATGAATATATAGACTTCATTTGGGATGATACTCTTACGGAGCTATTAACAGAACTGCAGCTACAGTACTGATGGAAACATAAAATGAGATAAGATGATTTTATTGACCACTTGGATACAAAATTGTACATATGGCAAGTCATAATATATACAGTGAACAATACACAATGTATCATATGCATTTTATTCTCTACAATTAACAATGAAATACTTATACAGTGCGAGTCTCTAACATGGAACAAATTCACTACATCAAAGGTGTCGTTTCTTTCGGAAATATGCTCGGACACGTCGATTAGTATTTTAAATTGCCCTTATTTCAATGCAAAAAAATAATACAGTGTGTCTCAAATATGAGATATAACGTCATCGATCATTTTTTGAATGACAACCCTGTTTTGCTGATGATTTTTATTAAAGGGGTCAACAAGTTGCACATTCTTGCCAAATTTTAATTTTTTACTCCTTGTCCTTTGAAAGATATGTAATAAACATTATCTAATTCAAAAAATGAATTGAATTCAATAGTCTTCGTTCAATAAATGCTGTCAGGGATACCTGACAGTGACATTGTGATGAAAAAGTTATCAAAAAAAATTAAGGAGAGTAGTATCGCATTCCAATCATATTTGTGCACAAAAACTGTTAGTCTTTTCACAGTTTGTTGTTCGCCATTAGTAAAATGCCGTACTTAACTGAAACACATAAGATTGAAATTCTAATGATGATTGGGTAACTTCATTTTGTGTTCTTGTCCTATCTCCAGAGAGAAGTATCCTGATTTACCACCCATATCGCGAAGTACCGTACCGAAAAACAGTTCCGGGAAAATGGGCATTTAAGAAAATCAAATAATCATCGTAGGAGTGCGCTCAGCTAAGAGGTCAAAATAAATGTTCTCTCTGTCGAAGAAAATCCCCATGTCACCACTAGGCAGATAGCTAGGGAACTCGAATTAGCCAGTCTTCAGTGGCACGATTTCTTAAAGCTGCAAAATTTCATCCATATAAACTAACAATCCTCCAGGAACTCACCGAAGATGATCCAGATAGAAGACTCCAGTTTTACGAACAAATGATGGATCTACTAGACAGGAATGTTCTACAAACAGAAAACGTTCTATTTTCTGACGAATCAACGTTTATGTTGAATGGTGAGGTAAAT
>WOGR01007578.1:0-12318 GCA_015342045.1 Leptinotarsa lineolata | reverse complement strand
TAATTGTTTTCATAATTGTTTTCATCATTTCCAATACTTCCTACGAGGGTTGGACCTAAGTCTTTGATTCGTTCCATGAATATTGCATTCGACATCTTTACCGTGGTAAAGGTGACGTGATCACTAAAAATATGATTCTCTCATTACCGGCTTTGAAATTATTTATTTGGACAGTGCCAAACTTTTTTATGAATAATGAGGAGTGTACAATGCATTTTATTCAGCCGTCCAGTTGAAGAATTATTACACATCCCACGCTTCTATTATATATCTTATCAATATATTCGTAAATGATTTATAAGTGCAATGTTTCATCAATTTGACGAATGTTTCAATCATTAAACTGATGAACCATTCAAAGTAATGTATGTGAGGGTCACTCAATGATGTAGAGTGTATGTCATTTGATAATTTTAGTTGCTATTTGGAGGTAGCGCTCCTTTCACTCGAAAGTGGTGATTTACATTTGACGATAGAACGCAGCTTTCACAAAACGTTTATTTTATTGATAAAAATTAACCTAACCAGGCCTATGAATTGAAAAGCACAAATAATAGTGTGAGTTTTGGAAAATTTTATTATTGAAAAGTAACCTAACATATGACTCAACCGTGTCATCAAGCCTTGTTTTATCTCGATTGGAACAAGATGAGATTCCTCTCTTGAAAAAATCATTTCTCGACAGGGTTGAGTCATTTTGGCCAAAACAAAACAAGACAAGATAGTACTCTCTTGACAAAAGAGTACAAGGGAAGTCGAAAGAAAACTAATATCATAAAAATAAGCAATTTAATTTTTATTCTCGATATGGTTATATTTTCATTTTCTCATTGATGTAGTATCTGCTATTTTAACTTGGCCAGTAGTGAGGTTCTCATAGATCCACCAGGAAGATTCCAGAGCGCCTCATGTGCACGAAATTATGTAATACATAAAACTTTAACAACCAGTCTAATACTCACAAGCTATTTGGGTGACTGAAATAGGCACTAGTAATATCAAAACAATAAAGTACTTGACTCATCGTCTACCACATTGAATCTCTATATTTTTATGACTTACAAAAATACACAAACAAAATTGTCATCTGAAACCGATTGTTGGTTCAATCCGATCTCGGTATCAAAAACTTACGAAATATCTTTTCCAAATTTCAAACTTTTGTCCAGAAATGGAAACACGTAAAGAATACTTCTGATTTGTTAAGAAACCCAATGAATTACATTTTTAAGGCGGAGATCTAGTACGATTTTGTGTTGTAAGTTTATTCAACAATATCCCGGTTGAAACATAAGAATGGAAAACCGAAATTGGAAAATAATACTGACATTTTTTAATGAGATGCCGAATGACTTGTTTTAAAGAACACAGTGTCAGTGGAGAACAATGGAAGTTGGCGACAAGAACTCAGGTGTACTCAGGTGTAGGATAAAGCTTAGTTTTCTTAATATACGTATATACCACAGCCTAAAACCGATAAAATTCTGCAATTTGACGAATAACAAATCGCCAATTCGAAGCTACCAAGAGACTACATGTCTTCACAACCAAATGGTTCGCTGTGCCGTAAAAAAACATTTTTGTAAAAATTTCGTCAATCATTGCCAAAAAATATTTGTTATTAAGGGATCCAGAGAAGTATATAGGTTATGATTCGTCTGGATCGAATTTGGACAACTTTGCCACGTTGATGCCATGTGATTGATGAGAGAATGCGTCGCTAGCTGAACGATATTAGAGTTTGTCTTCAAAAAAAGAGCTTTCATGGATGTTGGCAGACGTAACTTCTGCACCTGGAATCTAGACAATGAAAGATAAATCATCTAACGTTGGCTGCACGCAATCTAACTATCACCTAACCAGATATAATAATGTCAGGACAGATTATTTCGCTTTCTACTTCGATGAATTTGTTGGGGGTCAAAATGGACACCAATATTTCTTGGCACAATCATGTCGCTGGAATTGCGAAGGCTGCTTCTCAAAAGCTTGGAACACTGTTCCGAACCAGAAAACTATACACACCCAAGCAACTTTTGATGCTTTATTAAGCTCAGATCAGACCTTTGGAATGTTGTTCTCATGCATGGAGCTACGCCCCTAAAAATACCCTGAAGCTGCTGGATTCTATCCAAAAAAGAGCCATCCGCCTGATTGGAGAAGCGAATATCACTTGTAACTTTGATAGTCTGGAACATCGAAGATTTGTCTCTCTTCTATAGATACTTTCACGGGAAGTGTTCAAGTGACCTGGCACATTTGATTCCACCAAGAGCGGAACATCACTTGCAACCTTGATTGGTTGGTTTCTCTATTGGTTTCCCGAACAGTGGTTTCTCTACTGGTGAAGCAGTTTCTCCACTGGTTACCGAAACAGCGGTTTCTTGGAACCTTGATACTCTGGAACATCGAAGAAAGGTTGGAGATTTGTCTCTCTTCTATAGATACTTTCACGGGAAGTGTTCAAGTGACCAAGTGAATTCAATCTCCAGCAATTGAAATCCAATGTTTTGTCCTTAAAAAAATAAAAATAAATAACTCTGACAAAATATTTGAACACTGCCTTGAGAATCGTTTCACTGGATGTCTCAGTGAAAATCAAATTATAAACAAAAAAAATCATAATAACTAAATTTTGAACTTCTAGATAAATTTAATTGAATTGATTTGAATTGAATCGAACCGAACCGAACCAAACCGAACCCAACCGAATCGAATCGAATGGAATCGAATTGAATTGAATCGCAATGAATGGAATGAAGTGGAATGGAATTGAATTGAAACTGAATTTAATATTTTTGTTCTACAAATACAACCTACCAAAATGTTAACTTCGGTGGAAGAAAATCAGAAGCGGCAACGTAAGATTTCCGTACCCAATTTTTTTGGTTCTCTCCTTTGTATTCGACTAGTTACTAAGCAGGTATTATTCTCTAAACCAAATGGAGCAATAAATATAATGTTATGCTGCGTAATAAACTTTTTAGAAATGATTATGGTAAGAACAACGGCCGTGCACATAAACGTAAAACGAATTGATTTTTTCGGCGATTTACGGAAGGTGTTGACCCACTTTCGACAGTGTCGTAAGATTTTCAGGTGATATAGGTTACAATAAATTTCAAATATGGCGATGTGTGTTTTTTATCGCGATTCCGTTGGCCTCGTTGTTTATATACAGTGTGTATGTATATGCCTGTATAAGTCCTATTTCCAAATCGGTAAGAATGAAACAATACGAATGATTAGAGAGACCTGTTATTAATTATTGCTAATTGATGGTGTATCAACTGGTTGTTTAGATGACTAAAGGAACTTTCTTTGGAGTTCTTTCAGCAAAGGATATATCTCTTTCAGACTTATGTTTTCCTAGGGATTATTCAAAACTGAGGAATTTTAGAAACGAATGTTATTTAGTTAAATTCAAAAAGGGGTGAGTTGGTCAAAATATATTTGACATTCAAAACTATTGATCAATTTGAAAGGCTTTCCGCTTCGGAGACTGTGAGAACTGTAAATTGTCTTTTTTGTGGTTTTTGTATTTTTTTGACTTTCCACAATCTGAGACATAAATAAATCTAGATCAACAGTGTAGTAAGGGTCAAACTGAAAAGTTCACACCGAATTATGCGTAATATAAACCTCTGAAGAGTTCAATAAGCCAGTAACTTTTTGAAATTAATAATGTTTGCCAATACCTAAAGCTTTTTCCATACCTAACGACTGAGGTTTAGGAAAACAGTCGCCTTTTATTTTCAAAACCTGAAATTTTTGGTAAAAAAGCGCTTCGAAGGAAAATTTGTAAACTAATTCCAACAGACCTCAAAAAAACAAAATATTTAGTTGTCATATTCGATAGTTTGAATGAACATATACAGCGTGTAAAAGCCAAATGAAATAAATTCGTTATTTCACATACTGTACATATTTAAAAAAATCCCGAAACACGTCAACTTCAAATTATAATTTCGAATGACAGGTACTACCCCCAATTTTTTGAATGGGAAGTAGAGGTTTGTGATATATCTTTTGAAAGATCTCTTCGTTCTCTATTCAAAAATGTTATCGCTTTCAAGTTTATTGCAGCAATTGAGATAAAATAAACTGAAATCATGTGCTTATCGATATTCGATAAAATACACTCAAAAACTAAAATGTAATGCAAAACGTAATGAATACGAAATACGTAGAATACGAAAAAGAACTAGGAATTATAACGAAGTAGATGTTAAAAATTTTCACCGCATACGTCTTGGCAATATTCTAATCTCAAATAAAACTGCCTTCTAACATTATTTAAAACATCACGTGTGACCGATCTAATCACAAGCGTTATTCGTTCTTTCAAGTCATTCAAATTTGAAGGTTCGGTTTTGTACACATTGCTCTTTACATATCCTCATAAAAAGGAATCTAATGATGAAAGATCAGGTGATCGCGCTGGCCATTCAATGGATCCTCGCCTCCCTATCCACCTATTGGGAAATGTATTGAGGTATTGTCGGACATAAACTTGGTAATGTGATGGTGCTTTATCCTGCTGAAACCATATCGTATTCATTGAAACTTGAGGGTTTCCTGGATCAGAATATAAATCTGCTAAACTTGGAATGACATCATTTTGAAGTAGTGCCAAATAATTATTGCCATTCAATTTGCCCTCAATGAAAAAATCACCAATGATATTGTTTCCTACAATCTCTGTCCAAACATTAACCTTTGATGGTATTGCGTGTGTTCTTCTCTCATCCAGTGAGGATTTTCCGTTGACCAGTAGCGGAAATTAAGCCGATTAGAATGACCGTTAAGAGAAAAAGTACACTCATCAGAAAACATAATGTCTTCTAATTGGATGATATTGTTATCCAACATGTCCATCATTTGCTCACAAAAATAAGTTCTTCTATCAAAATCGTCTTCCATGAGCTCCTGAGTAGGTATCATTTTATACGGATGCATTTTATTTTCTTTAAATATGTTTACTATTGATGACTTGAAATTGACGAACTTTAATAAATTTATTCCATTTGGCTTTTACACACCTATGAGGGCTGTTTGAATAATAATCTTGAAAGTAACCCTAGAGGAAAGTCTAATGAAAAGAGTGCTAATACTGAATACGATTGTGTACCCCCCTTGTTTCAACCTTTATCAGCCCTCGACAATTTTGTGCTAGATATTTGCCTTCCAGAATCCTAATGAATAAATAGTTAGAGCAACTTTGTATATAATGTGACATTTTTAATAAAACTCAAGAACTGAATAAATTTATTATTTAATAACTGTGTGTGTAAATGAAATTTTACCTCTTTCATATACTATGTTGTGTAGCAATCTTGTGAATGATATCTAATTCAATGTTTATATGAAAGTAGTTGTTTCGAGGGGGGTTTTTCGTTCAGTTTTTATCTGAAAGTAACTTCTATAAATGGTCTACATATATTTGTGGATAGTTTATTTTAAATTTAATCAGCTTCTTTCTTTCTTTGAAAGTTTTCCCTTGTAGAAGTGAAAGCCAAAAATGTTTTTTCTCAAAAACTCATCTCTACTGAAAGTGTACCCATTTCAATTTATATATTAATATATCTAACATTATACATTTGAAAATTCGGAATTTTGCTCCTTTTTTCATGAAACATTGACTGGGTCTTGTTTCCTATCCTATCTACATTTTCATAGTAGGGCCAAAATTATTTGACTTTCAACTCTGTGCTTTTGAAAACACCCATTAACAAAATTTCAGAATTGTTTACGCGTGTGTTCAAACAAGAAGAGTGAACAGTGGGAAAAGTATATAAGAAGCTAGGAAGGTTACCACAACAAAGATAAGGTAGTTTCTGTTTCAGGTTCACTAGAATCTCACGTGTACACTACGATTTTGACTTTAATAAAAAATAACATAAATGTGTTAGTTTCTGTGAGAAAGCGTGTAGGAAAATTGAAAAGAAAATGATAAACAAGGTGCATACCTTTCCTCCTCCACCTTTAATCTTTGCTGTTGCACTTGCAGGCGCATCTGAACTATCTGACTGTCAGATAGAGGATCTTTATTACGGCTAACAGGACAAAACAGGCATGTTACAAATTAAAGACAAACACAAACATTTAAAACATGTAATTATGAAAAACACAGAAATTTATAAATTAACGAAAATATATCTCTCATTACGTCATTTGGAACTTATATTAAAAATTCAAATGAGATAATGAGAGTTTAACAAATCTCAAAATGCAGTGACGTCAAATTGTGTTAACTGTATAACACCTAAACAACACATTAATCAGTTAAAAAAATTGTTTTTGTGATTTTTCCATTAGATCATAAAACTAAAATCAAAGTCACTTTTGAGATAAATTTCAAATAATATTGTCATGCAACATATTAGTGTTAGTTACAAAATGTAATGTGCATAACAGAGAAGATGTGTAACAAAAGTATAGAGAGGTAAAATACCCTTCAATTCAGTACATAAATTGCAAAAAATCATTCTGGGAATGTTACGAAAATATTTCCGAAAATAATTATGATCAATCATAATTTTTCATAATATCCTCAATGATTTATCATAGAAGGATTATTTGAAAATGAGATGAAATTACCTTAAATGATTCTGGAGTTCATTATAATTAACGTAATGTGTGAAGGGGACGGACTCTGTAATACCCGATCTGCTACCAGGTCTTCCATATTCAATAAACTGGTTAGATGGATCAATCCTCTGAAAAAAACATGTAAGTTATGAACCCGAGTTCGCTGACCCAGCATCAGTCAGGGATAGAGTTACATCCGCTGTTCCAGACGCGACTACATGCTAAGTCGACAAAACCAAACTTATAAATTATTGTTAATTTAATAATCATGCGTTCTTGTTGCCTTGCTTGAACTGTAACTGTGTTTGTTCAAAATGAAGTCTTTTTGAAAAAGTATTTCCATATATCGCATACGTAACTGGCGCAGTCGGTAGGATAAATGCAGTTTTTTTGTCGGAAATACACGGCATCGAAACCAATTTTGGACTAGAAAAACGTGGGCACGGCAAAAAACGGATTAGCTAGAATCGAAATTCATAATTACTCGGACGAATCAGTTTCAATAACTTTCAATGAACCAACAAAAGGTTCTCCTTTTTCCGATGGCCAAAAAGAAAATTTTTATTCATTTCATTCAAAAAATTCGGAAGTAGAATTCCCTTGCGAAAAAACTCTTGATATAACAAATTTAATTCGTTGCGACCACTTGAATAGCGAAGAACATTCTGCTCTAGTAGCTCTTTGCACAGAATTTTCAGACACTTTACATGAAGAAAATGAAAAGTTAACCTTCACAAATAAAGTCAAACATGTCATCAAAACCCATGATGAAATTCCCGTGTACTCAAAGTCATAAAGATATCCATTCGTACATAAAAAGGAAGTGCGAAAACAAATTAATAAGATGCTAGACGATGGCATCATAAGACCAAGCCACAATCCATGGAGTAGTCCCATCTGGATCGATCCAAAAAAGTTGGACGCCAGTGGCAAACAAAAATGGCGTATCGTAGTCGATTACCGGAAGATAAATGAAAAGACCAACGATGATCGATATCGTCTTCCAAATATCAATGATATTTTGGATAAATTAGACCGATGCCAATATTTTTCAACATTGGACCTTGCGTCAGGGTTTCATCAAATAGAAATGCATTCCGACTCCATCGAAAAAACAGCTTTTAATGTTGAAAAGGACATTTTGAGTACCTCAGGATGCCATTTGGGCTCAAGAACGCTCCAGCGACATTTCAAAAGGTTATTGATAATGTCCTGAGTGATCTCCAAAATAAAATTTGCTTGGTGTACATGGACGACATCATTATATTTTCGACAAGCCTTGAAGAACACATATCCAACTTAAAACTTATCTTCAAGAAATTGCGCAGTTCTCGATTAAAAATTCAAATAGATAAATGCGCATTCCTTAGAAAGGAAGTCGAGTTCCTAGGCCATGTCATAACGCCAGATGGAATAAGGCCCAACCCTCGAAAAATCTAGGCAATTCAAAAATTTTCAATTCCCCGGTCAGCCAAAGACATCAAGTCATTTTTGGGACTTTTGGGATATTACAGAAGGTTTATAACGGACTTTGCAAAACTAACAAAGCCCTTTACCAAATGTCTCTAAAAAGGAGAAAAGATAGAACATTCGTCAGAATTCATCAATACTCTCGAACTTTGTAAGAGAATACTGTTCTACAATACACAGATTTCGAAAAACCTTTTATAGTAACAACGGATGCCTCTAATTTTGCTATCGGTGCTGTCTTGAGCCAAGGTAAAATAGGAAATGATCGCCCTATGGCTTATGCATCCCGAACCTTGAACCCTGCTGAAGTAAACTACAGTACGATCGAGAAGGGGTTACTGGCCATAGTATGGGCCACTAAATATTTTAGGCCATACCTATTCGGCAGAAAATTTTTCATATTTACCGATCACAAACCTCTCCAATGGCTTTTCAGTTTAAAAGAACCAAACTCACGTTTAGTGAGATGGAGACTGAAACTAGAGGAGTACGACTATCAGATAATCTATAAAAAAGGTAAACAAAATACAAATGCCGATGCCTTATCAAGGGTAGAAATCAATCAAATTGACAATGAATCAATATTAGTCAATCCTGGAGACATAGATGATATAAATCAACTCTGGCCGTTGGCCGTATCCACAGAAGACCTGGACAATTTGGAACAGGTATTCAACCCCAACATCGAAAACAACAAGATTATAAACATAATATCTGATATTCAAATAGTACCCCCTTCTAATCAGAACCCATCCTGACAAAGACGACGACGACGGTGAAACCGTCCACTCTGCTATAGAAAACCCAATACTCTAAATCGAAATAACCGAGTATTGCATCAATAAATTCACTAATCAGATTATATTCAATCAAAGTAACCGACAATCCAAACTCACCGCCGGAGTCTACGTAGCCAACCCCATCATAGAAGCTATCTCCAGTCAACACGTATTAGTAATGCCCTGAAAATCCTGGAAACCTGCCAAAGTGATGAATTGACACTCATAGGAGAACCCAGCCTTGTTGAAATACCATTCAACTGCGGAATCACAATCGGAGATTTCAAGTTATGGAACAAAAAAGAAATTGTGAGAGGCCATCCTCTAACCATTCCAGAAATTGAAATAAACAAGATTGACCCTGAAGAGTTGGAACCCAGAAAAATTCATCTGAAATCTATAGACCTGAAGAAAATTCACGAACTTCAAGACGATGCCAAGTTTCTTCAAATCTAAGACACAAAAGTGATTCACCCCCGAATGGAGCCTAAGGAGCATCGGGAGTTTGGATCTCTTACTTTGCGACCAGAAGAGAGTGGGAATTGAAGAATTTCTGTTTGAGGTAGCTGCCTGAGCGGCTTATGAACTGGGTTGAGTTTTCAACTATGAACGAGATGATTACGAATCTGTCACCAAGGTGTAACTTGTTCAGAAAGAGGCCAAGATTGGAGCCGCAGAGGACACTTCACTCCTGCAGCTACATAAAGACTAAATAATGCATGGGGTCTTCTTCAACATCATTGGAGAACCCAGCCTCTCAAAGAACCTGAACTTTGCTCGCCTCAAATTGAGTGGGCTGGAGTCAGATACTGTGGGACTTATCATGACTTATCATACATGTAGTAGTCACCTAATGGGCATAGAATATCCTGACAGCAATTGCAGGATCTACCCTAAGGCGCCTGAGACGATTATATATTTGCTGTCGGTACGTTCAGCATATACGGTCTCAGCCTTCATTCATCGGCGTAATGCTCCATCATACTCTGGTATTATTTCATGTTTTGGAGAATGCAAAGTGCCGAATTCATTGGACATCTTTTCCACATTCAGACTGATACAAGTCATGGAGTCTCGTGTAGTCCGTTTCCACATCGAAGTAAGGCAAAACTCATGTGGAGGTTTCAGCTCCCTATGGAAAAAACAACGTCCTAAATGGAAAGAAAACGAGATTTTTCTCTTAGAACTCTGGAGACTCTATCCAAATCACACTCCACGATGGTTGTTCTAATATTTGGGGTTTTCCTGAAATTATTTCTCATCCTTACAAATGAAGAGAGCTGATATTTTTATCTCATTGCGTCGAGGCCGATGATTTTTGGACCTGTTGAAAGCTAACCTCTTGGTGCACAGAATGATCTATAGTTATTGATATAGCCGTGCCCTGTGAATATCGTCACTTTGGGGAAAGGGTCCGTTCTTATCAAAATTAAACATTTTGTAAATAAACAATATGATATCATCGTGATACAACGTGATACAACCATTTCAACGTTTTTTCAGAGAATAAAAGTCATTTCTATTAGAGTATCACAGAACGATTGAGTTCACTTTGTCATAGTAATATACATACCAGCATTTTGAATTAAAGAAATCGCAGTTTTATGAAAGTTCATACTACCTTTTTTAAGATTCATACTGTAAATAGTGGTATAAATTTCAAACATGGACTCATACATTATCTCGCTTTTATTTGCTCACGAAATGAATGTCTCATATGGTGGAGATGCCTCGTGTTTCTTTGAACTATCAATAAACTCATGACTATGACTATTAGAGTCGGTATGCGTCAACAATATAGAAAAATAATGAAGGCAATGATATCTACCCTAGACATCATACAAAGGACCGGCAGAGAACCAATCAATGACTAACGAGGCTCCAAATGGCGGTCTTTTGCAAATCCAAGTTTTGACATCGAACACCGACGAGATTTGTACTCTTTCGTTCACTGCAGCTTCCACTGCAAAACAACTAGCTGATAACCAGGGCCCAAACAGAACGCGATAATGTTCTAGGCAGTTCTGTTACGACCCGACATAGGTCTCACTAGTGGTGCTAAGCTGAACCATAGAACTAATCTACGTTCACGACTCTCCAACCACACAAAAAATCCTCCAGTACGAAGATGACACAATCCTATACTCCTCCGCCCCCAACACCCAAATACTACAAATTCAACCCCAAACAATGATAAACCACTTCGAGCACTGGAGCAATAAGTGGCGCATCAAAATAAACCCCACCAAAACCCAAACCATCCCTTTCAGACACCTCAATACCACCCGCCCTAAACCAAATATAGAAAACTTGAACCTCAGACTTTTGATAGAGAACCTCCCACTCCAAGACTGTGTGACCTACTTGTAGTTCACTTCCACGAGGACCCCCAACTGGATAAGCGACCTGATAGAAACTGGACAGAGTCCGGAAAAGAGCGAATCTCCTTAAAGCGCTGAGAGGCAATCTCACCGCATCCTTACAACCGAGAGAAGAATCCTACGAAACATCTATAACCTCCCATTCTGATACCCCTCAATTAACCCAAGATTTCTTGAGCCCCAAGGCCTATGCATCGCAAGAACAATGAGTAGCAGCAACACCGCAGACATTAACACACTGATCACACTCTGGAAGCATCATAGAGCCCCCAAAACATTACCTGAAAACAATGGAAGACCCGACGGAGCAGATCCAGTACATCCTCAAGAAGTACCCATTGGTAATCAGATAGCGGGAAGCATAGAGTCTGGAAAACACTGGAGTCCTGCCCCTACCACCCCTGGTCTAACTTGAACCCTAAAAAATCTACCAACGCAATGGACCCAGACCACCCGAACCGTTAAAACCTACCGAAAACTTTACTGTCCTTAAAGAACGAGCCTGAGTTAATAAGAGCGATGGTATTGCATATCACGAATACGTCATCTATGAGATTGGCAGAGAAATAAATCCTATAGTATATCTGTCACTGTCTTTGAGTGAAAGACAGATGACGGATCTTGTCGGCGATTGACGTCGAAGATTGGCTTTGCTACTAACCACCTTGGGGGCCTCATTTACTTCTGATATTCGAGAATGTCCTATCTCAAGATAGTATATTCGTGAGGGAAGGTCACTGATGAGATCTTCAAAAGGAAAGAAACAGTGCTGTCTAGTGTTGCATCATAAATGCGTTGATTTTGGGCTATGGTATCTAAATATATGTGATGTCTTTTTTGAATTTGACTATGTACTTTTTATTGTATCAGAAAATAGGTAGAAAAGTGTGTGTTGAACAAAATCGAAATTCAACATGATGGGAGAAGAACAGTTTGGAAAATGTTCGGGTACCTTCGGCGGTTGTGTGCGAGATAGTCGAGAGGAATCCAGATTGAGGTCAGTTTGAAAACAGCCTAGACAATTACGAAAGGCCTGCAAGCGATGATGAATAGTAAAATGAGTAGTGGAATTTTCATTGTTGTTGGGTGTTTCACTC
>WOGR01007577.1:0-12318 GCA_015342045.1 Leptinotarsa lineolata | reverse complement strand
AAAATGATTTGATTGTACTCAGTAACTTATCGGGGTAAACTATGAAGTTTGCCCTTTCTACACCTGTATAAAGTTCTCCATTATAATTTTCATATTTTTTCAGACTGAGGAAAGTGAAAATGCCTCTTTCAATTATTTACTGACGCAACTAAATGGCTGAATTTGACGACTAGTAACTCCTAACAATAAATGGAACATGCGTTCTTTGCATTGTATTATTTTCAACGCAGAACTTAAATTTCCTCTACTGTTTGTCAGAATAGAAATCTCGTACAAATGTTTGCTCAGCAAATACACCATCACGTTTAATATTGAATTTCATCCGTTGAAAATAATCGGGCAGAGGGCATCAGCTATTAATAGTTTACTCATATGATTTTTTGATGACCCGCAAGGAACATACACCTAAAGCTCAGATTTGCGATATGGAGACATATGAAAAAAACTGAATTGAAAAAATGTGAACCAACCGGGATTTGAACAACGGCTCTCATTTCTTCCACATTATGTCTGCATTATATTGAAAGACGAGACGCTTACATTTGCCTAATAGTGTAGTTTACAAGTGCCATTTCACATAATTTCAGTTCTCCGTAATTCAAAGTTATGATTGATGTGCGAAATTTCACACAAAGTAATCTACGAGTTGAGCCAAGCTAACGACTGATTTGAAAGTTATCAACAATTTAGTTGAAAAAAGTCTTTGTTTTTTGTTAATGTCTCGAAAACTATCGCAAATATTACAAATTGAAAAAAAGATCTTCAAAGAGCAGAATATTTACTGAAAAAATCCACGTGTAATGTATATTAGCGCCTGTGTTTTCAGTTTCATTTCAGCAGTGGAAATATTTGAAAAAACGAGTGGTTTGGCGACGACCGATTCATTTTATCCCATTAATATGAATATTGAAGAATGAAAAAATAGATACTTGCTGGGGGTTGAATGAACAATAATAATACTTTTGTTAAATACAAATTTTCTCCAAGTTACATAGAAACCTTTATAATTTTTTAAATCGATGCCTGGACTTTTTTCTTAGAGGTATTTCATGAAGACTTGATCTACTAATCAAACGACGATTCAAAAAAATCGTTTAAAAAAGTTTAGTTGCACAAAAACGCATTATCGATTAAATATTTTCCCTCCAATTGGCATTGAACAGTATCATGTATCGATCATAGAAGTGACATTTTCAATTCATTGGCTTTAAAAATTTTTTCAATGTCTAGACATTAAAAATAACAATGTTGCTGTTAGTTTATTGTGGAAAATATAATTGAGGGCGGATACTCATAAAAAGAACAACAAAATGAAGAATTTTTCATAACAACATTATGATTTAACATTAATAATTAAATCAAAACATATAACATAAAACAGAACATAATGAAAATGTAAGTAGATGAAAATCAATAAATTGATGGATGATGGTAGAAGATCATTATAAAAAATGAGAATTTAAACTTCTTATGTTGTTATACCACTATGTATTTGTAACAAACGTTACTGCAGTTTCGTTCTACAAGGACATTTTCAAACGAATACAATAAATAAAATAAGTATTCGTCTGAAAATGTTCTTGTAGAACGGAACTGCAGTAACGTTGGTTAGAAATAGAAAATGGTATAAAAACATATAATAAATTTTGATTCTCATTTTTCATTAATGGAATTCTATAGTATTAATGATTGATGTGGATATTTATAGTAATGTGCGAAAAATTTTCCAAAATATCTCCACTGACTTGATAATCCGTTCTGCCCTTTATAATCAAAGTATAATTATTTTTATTCATTTGTGTAAAACTGCTTCATTCGATGGTATTTTGTTTTTTGGAATCCGAGAAAAGTTTTTCACTAACATTTATTTTTGCAGCTATATACAGTCTTTAATATAACCTTCGTTTATTTTTGATGATCTCCAACCCCCATGCCTTTTTATCAGAATTAACTCTGCCCCAGAGTCCACTAACATTGTAGAAAAACTTCTGTGGAAATGAAGCACTGTGAATTCTTGTAGGTTTGGTAATTTTAAAAAAGGCGTTTTTCCAAATTTATGTATACCAAGTCATTGTTTGTATGCTTCATCATACTGTATTTTAAAAAAATTGCCCAATGATTCTGACCAGCCTATAATCTTAATTTTTTTTCTGTGGGAGTTTGAATGTTCTACTACAATAACTGATCGTAATTGTTTTGTCTTCACGTCAGGAAGAGTGATGAATAATTTCTTCCCAATTTTTTCAATTTGATCTTTTTTACATTCGGTATAGCTCATCTTTTCTTCAAGCCCTTGCTATGTCAAAAATGAAAGCAACTTCAAATTAAAAAAATGTATAATTTGACAATGAATTCCAGAATTAGTCAGTTACTAATTCCTACCCTTCTATATAGGCATACAGTGTCACACAGAAAGTTCGCGACATATATATTTGAATATTTCAAACTGCGAATCTTTTTAAAGCGTCAATCAGATGGTTACCGTGCCGAAAAATGCCGAGTTCTACAGAAATCATAAATTCAGTCATAAATACAGTGTCACACATAAAGTTCGCGACATATGGAAGTTTTTTTATTATTGGATATAATGAAATATTGACTTCGCAATTGATTTGTGCTTGAAAAATAAGTAAAAAATAGCATCTTTCTTTTTGTCATGTGCTACTCTAAACCTATCAAATTCAATTTTTTTTTCGAAAATCCTCAAAAAATCATTTTGTTTTTGGAAATTTCGAAGAACGACAAAAATAAGTTGCACTGTTTTCAATTCTATACCATTGCTCGAAATTTGCATTCTCTACTGTCACTTCGACCTTTTTCTAATTTTTTAAAAGTTTTGAATCTTTCGTTTTATCGATTCGAACGAAACATGATTAAAATTTCATAATTTTGATGAATACGAGACTTCTATGTCATATGTCTTGCCCAGAAAATACCCGCATTGGCCTGTTACTAGAAAAAGAAATAAATACACCTCCAGAAATTTGTCTTTGTTGTCGAAAAGTTCATCTAATTTTTCCATTTCATTGTTGAACTGATTCGAATTTTCAATGTATGGACGTAAATATGTCAGTAATCAATCAAACGTATTTTTCTATATTCTTATTGAACTCGTATTTTTTTTAATAGATTTTCATCCAGTTTGATTATTTTTCTAACTAATAATTCAGTTACAAACTAACCCGAAATATCATACTTTTCTGTAAACTGAACATAACTATTCAAAAGTTTTTCGTTCTAGCGATTTGTACTAAACATGATATGAAATTTCGTGATTTTAGACATTGTAAGACTAATGCAACATGTCGGGAAGAAAATATTAGGTACTGATCAAATCAAAATGAAATTTTCCTTTGAATCGAATTTTATGTACAATTCTATCCACACAAGACAGAGTGGGAGTCGTTTTATTATGTGGTGAGATTGTGCCATATCGAGATGTTTCTTGTATTTTCAATTATCGACTTCCAAAAAAAAATATTCACTTTAGTACCGTGGCTCTGTGGACAATCGTTTCAAGAAACCATATAATCCCTTTAAGTATAATGAAGAAGAACAATTGAATGTTTGTTCGAGCGTTGTTGTAAACGGAAAAACTAATATTAGGTGTATTAGTGCAGATACAGAGGTTGGCATAGAAACTGAGAAGAATTTCCCACAAAAATAAATTCCATCCCTATAAGCCAAAGTTTGTGCACACTCTTGAAGAAAGAGATTTCAATATTCGATTAGGAGTTTCATTTTGGTTACGAGGTGAGAGAGAAAATGATATCGCATTTCCGTACAGGATTTTATGGACAGCCGAGGCAACTTTCACGTTAAATGAAACAATCAGTTCCCAACATTGTCGCTGGTGGTCCAACAATAATTCAAATTTTGTAGTAAAATGCCGTGACCAATATTCATTCAAGACAAATGTGTGGTGTGGGTTATTACTTAACCAAATAATTGGAATATATTTTTTAGAGACACTTTGAGCGCAGAAATTTCATTATGAATCAGTTGTCTGAAGTTTTGGATTATCTGCCTCTAAGTGTTAGACAAAATTTGTAGTATCAGCTTGACGGGGCACCGATCCACCAAACAGTAGAAGTGAAACAGTGTCTCAGTCAGATTTTTAGGGGTAAAGTGATAGGACGAGATAGGGAAGATTATTGGCCACCATAATCACCGGACTTATCTACGATGGACTTTTTTCGACGGGTTTATCTGAAACAAAAAGTGTATAAGCACAGACCATTTGCAAACTAAGAACATTTCCACAATACCATTTGGGAGTGTTGTGCTATCATAAATCACCTATTTATTAGAAATGTCACAAAGTCTGTGATTGAAAGGACTATAATTTGTATAAAACAAGAAATGCGGCATACTGAATGATGAATTCGGTTTTATAAGATTATTGAGATAAATCAATGAATTTTATGATGTTTTGTTGTGAATTTGGTTATAGTTATTTTGATTTATAGTTATTTACACATTTAATGATGGAAATAAAGAATATACGATTTATGAAATCAACTCAAGAAGCGTTATTATTTGCTCGATAGATACATCTAACAGTTTACATCCAATAGTCACGCTTTCGGGTGTGAACTGCATCAAAATATTTCGAACTCATTTGCAGCTAATGGGAAACAAACATGCTAAAAAAGTGAATACAAGGGTATTTAGAATGAAGAGATATACGTTTATTCTATTACCAACATATTACAGACCATACATTGAAAATTCGAATCAGCTAACCAATGAAGTGAAAAAACTAGGTGAACTTTGCAACAACAAAGATGAATTTCTGGAGGTGTATTCATTTCTTTTTCTGGTAACAGGCCAATGCGGGTATTTTCTGGGCAAGAAATGACATTGAAGTCTCGTATTCATTAAAATTATGAAATTTGAATCATGTAACCATCTGATTGAAACTTTATAAAGACTCGCAATTTAAAATATTCAAATATATCTGTAGTATTGTTAATATGCAATATAGTCTTCAACGGCCTGATGACTTCAACAATTGCGGAACTAGCCAAACGTCACACCCATACTCAATTCCTAAAGAGATGGGATGGAATCAAAGTTTAACATTAAGATTTCTCACTGGCCACCGTCAACTGAGGAAACACCTCCATACTATGGGGCTAGTGGACACATCTCTATGCAGGATGAGTGAACAGGAAGAAGAAACTGTCAGGCATGTCTTATGCGAATGTCCGAAGTTATCGTGAGTAAGAGAGTGTATGTTTGGCGAGTCTTGGCCTACACCTGCTGATATAAAGGAGATGTCTCCTAGTGACCTGTCCACCTTCCTGAAAAGGACGGGGTGGACGATGACCTAGAGAACTCCTCGAGAGGATGTACAATGGGTCACATGTGGCCTAAGTGCTGTGGGCCTTGACTCACTCTCCCTACTCTACAGACAGTCTTCAACATAGAATAAATAAATCATGAAATCGAATATTTCTTAGCTAATTGTGCAAAATACGCCAGTAAAACATTTTCTAAAAATTATTTGATCTTTTTGTCATTACAGTAATCCATATGAATGCTGTAACATAGTTCATACAATTTTCTGGGTTCTGTGTCTTTTGTCAAATCTTTAATTTCGAGAGGAATTAACATTTCTTCATCACTTTCTATTATTTTAGAATATATAAAAAATTTATAAGGAGCTGCAATCACAGAATAATCTTGCCTCGAGTCTTTTCCCAAAACCCTTTATTCTCTAGATGAATGAAAGAAAAATGTAGATTTCCAACTGAACAAATAGAAAATGTACATAGCAACCCAGAGTTTCCTTAGCAACGGAATTGATAATGTGATTTAAGCAGGGCTATGGAATAAAAAAATCACGTCAACATTATACATACCTATAACTTCCAGTTTGTACTCAATTATTATCCATGTTCAATATTATCTTTCTTTAAATAAGAGATAACCAATAATAATAATCAGAAAATACCATTTTGACAATTTAGGAGAAAAAATGTCAACATACAATTAGAATGAATATGATGATTATTTATATGAAAAAATTTATTTTATTTTTCAAACACACTGTATCAACATTAAGGAATCTGTTTTTGAGCAGTGGAAATAATGATCAAAAAAATGGTAAACTTTTTGAAGAAGGTTTTCTGCTTGCTTTTTGGGGAATTTTTTTTGAATATCTGCAATAACATCACTTTTTTGTTCAACTGAATTGTTCAAAACTTTTGAACAATTGGTTAGCTCAACTCTGCTCGAATAGTAAATTACTCTATGTAATTATATAAGTTTAAGGTAGTAGTCCGATTAAATTATACTGCATACATATTGAGCCATCGAGCGTGTATCGCAAGATAAAACTGTTAGGGAAAAAACTTTATCGCAAATGTTCAAAAACACGTCAAGTTAGTAGGAAAGAAGGAAAAGTTTCAACCTAAGAACTATTGCAAAACCTTCAACCCTCTAAGTCATAGTGTCATCCCCATTTTTTTGAATATGAATGGAATCACCTAGTGGACAGTGGAGAAGCCTCTCAACATTGAATGTGATTTTTTCCATTTTTGATAGTGCATACCGAAACCGATTCATTTTATAATTTCATTCAAGTTATTGTTCATAATATATGTGTGAAACTTGCAGTAACATAACTACCGAATTGAAATTTTAAAACGACTTCTGTACTCTAGCATTTGGAAGCAAATCTTAATGTTTCATTTGTTTCAGATTTTCCAAACGAGAAAAGGCTGGGACTTCTTAAATAATAAGGTAAGACATGATTCTTGTAATATGCTCGGCAGTGCTAGGTGAGAGTTTTTCGCGACGTAAGGCGAGAATATTTTGAATTTTGTATAGTGCCAAATACCTATCACGAAACAAGAACAGCAAAACGTGTTGATAATGCCATCTGAGATGATCGTGAAACATTGAAACATCCGAAAAATCAAGAATCCGAACCTGAGAATAATTTGTCTAGTGCAAAAATTATATCTGAAGAACTCTGATTCAGTGACCTCATAGTGTTGGAGATGGCTCTTTATTGAGTTCAATAGAAACATCACAATTAATTTTATTCGAGAGAATCTTGGAGTGGGAACATCTAATATTATAGCTTCAATGTCAGAATTGAGTATAAAATTAATTATTGCACACACGAAACCATTTATCCGCTCAATTCGTTGGAGATACCAGAGTTAATATGAGTTCGTCAGGAATAATTTCAATCAATATTCCCCTCAATGCATAAAAACGATGGCTACACAGCGTTTACAAAGTGAAACAGCGATTATATGCACCAGCTCTATTCATGATAGTAATTACAAAATTTGATAATATAGACTTTATTTTGAATACGCGTTTTACTACAACTGATCGAACTGAAGGAACTACTGTTGTAGTAAAACGCTTATTGGAATTGGGGTCTGTATTTTGAAAATTTGTAATCATTATCGTGAATATTGTTATTGATTTCCACCAACTAACGAATTAGTGTATTAAAAAATGCACAGTTCAAAAAGTGTAGTCAATTTCAACTACAAATTGACTAAAACTTTAATGAAAATCGATCCACTTGAGTTTTTAGTGGAATCAACAAAAACAATAAATTGTTGATGTCAACAAATGAAGATGTTGTTCAAATCAACAAAAATAAGATTTGTTGTGATTAGCGAAATATTTTGCAGTTGATTTTCTTTCGAGCACTTTCAAATCAACAAAGAGATTTGAAGTTTTCACAAGCTGAGTTTTGTAACTTGAGCAAATTTTTTTTCGATCACTTTACTTGCATTGTTGAATAGATAAATATGTTTGGATGAATTAACAATTTCAAATTGTGAACTAACTGTAAAGTTGAAATCAATCAACTCGAAATGTATGTTAAATTAACAACAATTTTTTTCTAAATCTGCCAAAGACCACGTTGATTGAACAAAAGCGGTGCTCATTAGAAATATATTTATAATGCAAACTTAACAAATTATTTAGTTACGACTGTGTATGAAATTTGTACTAATTGGTCTAGGAATACAGTTCAGTGAACAAAAAATCATTGCTATTTTCACAAATCATTGGTAATAAATTCACTATTCAAATCCTTTATTTTCCTGTTTAACAATTTAATAAGTAATTGTATTAGGAATAGTCAGTAAAGCTAAAATTATAAACATAAATTATAAACTACTACACTAAAGCTAGAAACACACACGGAAACGCATGCACACACCTCACATACACTTTCGTTAAATAATCATTAACACTGTAATACGCATTCAGGACTAAAAAATGTTTATTCTTTGTTTTGAACCTCTCTAATGTTTTGCTATCTTTTATTTCAGTTGGGTAAAACATGCAGCATTAGGATCTTTAAGAGCAATCTGCCCTCGAGCCAGCGGAACTTGATATAATTTTTTTTTTGCCTAATATTGATTGTATGAGTAGAGCCTATTGAAGCCTTCTGAATCGATTTTCATTTTGAAAAATATAAACACAAATTTCCATTATGTACAAGCAGGGTAAAGTCAGTATTTGTTATATTTTAAAATAGGTTTACAGGACTCTGTAACTTATACCAGTGATACTTCTGATGTTTTTTTTTTCGAGCCAAAAAAACTTCACTTGCGTTGGTTGACCAACCCCAGAAACTGACCCCATAGCGCAACTCGACTTCACTTCAGCATAGTATATCATTTTTGACTGAGAATAAAGAGCTAAGATCTCGTAGCTTGAATACTAAGAATGCAATTTTGGTATAAGTCCATCACAATGTGCTTTAAAATTCAGGTTTTTGTCAATCTCAACACCCAAAAACTTAGTACTTTTTGACAATGGAAGCAGCTGATCATTAACATCAATATAGAGTGGGTTAAATTTTTTTTGATAATTACAAAATTGAATAATTACTGTATTATTTGAATTAAAAACAAGCGAGTTACTGGAAAACAACTATTTCAAAGATATCATTGTTTGCTCGCATTTCCGTTGTATACTCGTTTGGTCGGAGCCTGTTATAATCGTGCCAACGTCAACAGCAAATTTCACGCACTTTCCATGAGGAACAGATTCGTCAACTTTATCTATATATACTCAAAATAGTACAGGTCCCAAGACTGAACCTTGTGGTACCCCGAGTGATAGTGGTATCCGTTGAGAGTTGATTTTTCTTTCGTTACCCTTAATTATATTGGTGATGGTTACATATTGGCTTCTGCCAGACATAAATGAATGAATCGATCCACTTATGCCAAATTTCCCCAAAACCTAACTCATGTAACTTTCTTGATAGTACCTGAGGATTGACGCAGTCGAATGCTCTGCTGAGATCGCAAAACATTCCAACAGGGCACTCGCCAGCGTCTATGCTATCAGCTAAATTGTCATATATGGATTGAATCGCGGTATTAGTGGATTTTTCACGTCGAAACCCATGCTGCGTATCCGAAGTAATGTCATTTCTGTCAAGATATCTTAAAAATCTATCAAGAAAACAAGGTTCAAAATCTTTTTTTTCCGTTAACCAGCTGATGATGATACTAAACGTTCTATAATGTAATAGAACTGATGAGATAGTTGGCGAGATAGTTGACTAATACACAAGGCAAAACATTTTTGATGTGAGAAATTTAGACCTGCTTTTCCATTTTTTCGCTATATGATCTACTATTTCGGAGATGCACTACATAGTTCCTAAAATAAATTAACAAAGAAGTTTCCTGAATCCATTGAGAGTAATAGTAGACTGAAGCTCATGAGTCTTTCTATATTCGAAGGTACGAAAAAAATCAAATCATGAAGAGCTTTCAAAGCTTATTATGCAAGATTTGTGGGCGTGGGACGTGTTTCCTTTTCAAGTTTTCCTGTAGGTCATATGTTTCTCCTCTAGTACCTCCTCTCCATAGTTTCGAAGTCTTGAAACGGTTCATCATATTCTTCACTTAAATTACACATATACCTACAATCTCATATGTTGCAAAGTACTTCTATGACGCAATATGTAAACCAATGAATTCAATTTCCAGAAATTCTATACAAATCGTTGCTTTATTTCGATTCAGTTCGTTAATTCATGAATTTCAAAAATCTAACTTCGATACGCCACCATTTTACTTGCTTTCCTGTATTGAAAGTCTAATGCATTGATTTCTGAAATTATTACACCGAACATCTTGTGATAACATCACTCATTCAACTCAAACTTCTGATGGAACTTTACATGTGTGACATATAGTATATCTCCGCTTCAACACCCAAAGTCAATGCTTCTTCATTGTCTACGACCGTGAGTTCAGTTTTCTTGAACAAAAAAATACTGAAAAAAGCGTGGTCGGGGGCAGAAATTTGAAGAGTATTTCAATGGTTCTCTATTCAATAAAAAACACTAAAAAAAATCATACACTCATGGGTTGAATCGAGTTTTCAGAAAACTCAATATTAATTCCAAATATTCTTGTTCATGAAGATGATGGAAACTTATAATTTTGGGAATTATGGCACAAGCTGTGACGACTGCCATGAAAGGCATGTTGATCAGATTCATAGAGCTTTCGAAATTCGTTTCAAAGAAGATACCTTGCATTTTTTATTTTTTAATTGGTAGTACTGAGGCAACATAATAAACATGTTGGACATTTTGTTCATCACATCGGTCAGATTCAGCCACTGACCGTCATGAAAAAATCTGTAGCCTGGGCCGGGAAGTGAAGTTATAGCCTAAAATGGCAAATAACCAGCGGAATTATTGTGCTGAAAAGCTACAAAAGTGGCGCAACAATTCAATAACCTAGAAGAAAAGCGTATGTTGCCAGATCCCATGTAGTGCAAATGATGACTTCTAGCACATTAACAAAATTTGGATAATAACACCTGATACCTTCGCCATTTTTACTAAAATTGTCGTTGAATTCGCCAAACATTTAAAAACTTGACAACTCGCCAAAATTTCGAAAACTGCGTGTTCGCCAAAACTTGAAAATTAGAGACTTCGCCAAAAATTCAAATGCCAGCGAATTCGCTAAAAGTTCAAATACCTACGTATTTGCCAAAAAGTTCAAATACCTGAGTATTCTCCAAAAGTTTGAATAACTGAGAACTCACCGGATTTTGAAAATTGTAAATGATTGTTTCTCTCAATGCATAAAACAATGAAACAGTTGAAGACTATGCAGCTATTACAACAATTTAATATACTATACCTGTTTAGCCAAATAAAATGAACATAAATTGTCTTTGAGAGGTAATTATACTAATTTTGAAATATTCCTTTTGAATTTGGATTTTGTAAAATAACTTTCTTGGGTTTACAACATCGCTTTCTACTTCTAGAACATATAGAACTTAAACTCATTCATCTCTCAATCGATTTGCATGATATCATTTTTTTATGTTACTTCAGATCGAACACTTATTTCTAAATTATTTCGGAATTGAATCCTTCGATCTACTCACATAGAAATGAAGTTGTAACCCAGCTGGCCTAAAATCAGTTCCAGCAAAGGTGGGAAAAACCTATCCAACAGTCTAGAGGAATATTGAAGGAATCAAGTTCAGGTCGTAACTCTTTCAGTTTGTAGCTCGAATGAGACTAAAAATCAGTGAGAACTCGTTCATTACAGTAGATGTATTATGTTTCATATTGAACTCAAATTTGTGAGTCCATAGTTCAGTATTACTTGTTTGCAGGTGTTATAACATTCACTAACTATAGATTGCGAGAGATCAAGTAGTATCTTTTGTTCCTAGGACAATTTTCTCAAGGAATGAGTTCTAAGGAAGTCAGAAAGTGTCTGAAGAAGATGCAGAGACTCAAAATGAGCATTTCAGGCGTTTATTTTCAAGATTTTTCGAGAGAAGCGTGTAACATTCTGATCCATTCATATATATTATGGACTCAGTACTAAAGAAAAGAAGTTATCTATTCCAAATAATAGTTCAGCACTATTTCTTCCTGCTCAACTATTCAGTCATATAGCTCGTCAGAGACACTTAGGCTCGAAAAGTGATAAGAGCTATTCTGATGGAAGTTGTGAATCTTCTGACAATTAACTAAGAGTTTTGTTAAGCTTGCTCTGATTTGTTGACTTCTCTGTACAAGTGAATGATGTGTAAATTTTCCCTTCTCAATTGAAAAATATGTTTTCTCATTTTCGAATCAAAATATAAAAATGTGTCAATGTAACATTCATTGAAAAATTATTAAGAAACAGCGAGCTTGTAAAAGTAACAAATTAGCTCATTTGCGCTGAAGAATCTAATCAAAGATGTGAATTTGATCGTCAGTTGCTGATTCAATACTATATCTCAAAAACTGAATGTTTTAATTTTTAAAATATTTTTTTCGAAATA
>WOGR01007576.1:0-12319 GCA_015342045.1 Leptinotarsa lineolata | reverse complement strand
AGATTTTTTATTCGGTAATGAGTTTATAACCGCAAGTATTTCGTCCTTAGAGACGGGTTCAAAGAACATCGATGCAGGATTGAATACACCGGTGGTATTTTATTCAAACACACTCTCGGCAAACATAGTATTTGATTAGGAAAAATGAAAACCCAGAAATGATAATCATTATTCATGTACCTCCACAAATGACATTCAGACAATGTTTTCTCATGAGTTGGGAACTGTTGATCATATTTCATAAAGAAATCGTTGAATGAATCGTTTCACCAGATGTCAATATTCTGTAAATTGAACTTTAACTTATTGGAAAGGGAGAAATTATCAAATTCAAAATAACTCAGCAAAAGGGTGCATCCTTGAATTGATTTTCGATTTCAGACCCAAAACACTGTATATGAAATAGTGTCTGACATGAGCACAAGACAGGATACTTTGGAAGATAGACTCAGCACAATGGAAGATAAACTGGTAGCACTTCAAGAACAACTAGATCTTCTACCTGACATGATAGCCACCAGAATACAGTCTCAGGTGAGTGACTAGTGACGTTCAAAAACTATCACCCAATAAAACAATTATTTTTGATACTAATTGTCCAGCCACATTTTTGTTATCAACCGATTGTTATTCTGCGAGAAAACAAATTGATTTTGATCCGTATACTTATAACCTATCTTGAGAAACTTCAAAATTTCAGACACTCGAAATATTTTGGGTGGATTGCTGATAGTCTTCCCGAAAATTATTTTTTCTGTCTTCAAGGGTCGAACAAATTGATTACCTATATACCTATATCATCTTAGACATGTACCTAATATTATGAAATTCCAGTAATTTTGGCACTACAAATATATTGAGTAGAATATCGATATTGCAAATGATTATAGGCTTCGTATCCGATTACGTCACTACCCGATTCCGATCACCTTATGAAATGTTGATCGTGAGAAGTTAATGAAGAAAAACAACACTGCTCGTGTTTGCTCCTCTATCTCACTTGTACATGTTATCAATCCGAGTAGTTTCAATCATATCGACGTTTGCTATCTACTTCATGCTATTCTAATAATTTGATATTCTAAGAACAATTAAATGAAATCATCTGTTCACGTATGAACCTCACTCAAATTGATCAAATTATTATTATTTTCACATCAAAAATAATTTCAACAAAAAACACTATTCACTTCTATTTGGTCATTCAGTACTTGTATATGTTCCAAATTTTTAAATCTATTGATTTCTAGGCATTCTGAAAGATTGGATTTCGAATCTTCCTGTTCGAAATGTAAAACGTCATAGTTATGAATGAAGGTAAGCTCTCCGCCAGAAGATCATATGCAAATATCGAATTGATCTTCCTATCACAGAGACTACTTCTATGATTTCTTACCTTTGACAAAAACTTTTACTAACATCAAGTTTGAGAAATGTCAAGTTGTATATTCCTGATCTATGGGATACTGACCTTTTTTCCTATCTTAATTTATCGAAGCTGCTTAAATTTTTATTTGTTCTGTAGATCACATTCAGATCTTTTTGCTTATGAACGATATCATTGACGTGTTCTCCAAAGTAGATTTTCAACTCTCGCTATCATTTCTTGAAACTGAATAGACTTATCCACATCGAAACCGTTGTTGGCAGCATTTTTTTATGAAACTCATTTTCCTCTGAAAATTACTTTACGAAAATGGAATATTTGATAGGTAGTTTATGAAGTGTACTTTTGAATTGTTGTTGTTGTTCTTTCCGTTAACCAGCTGACGAACGTCAACCCTCAGAAGTCGAAACTTGTGCGAGCAATGGATTAACGAGGCCTTACCTTTTAACGTGCAATTACCCAGCACGGTTGCTGCCGCTACTTTGTGCTAAACAGATGTATTAAAAAATTGTGTATGATCATGTCCCCATAATATGGGTTTTGGGAAATTGTATTATCATGTTGATTATTGATTTCAGTAATAGCCAAGTAATTTATTGAGTTATTCCCCTCTATCTCAGGAGTGAATTGAATCGACGAATGAATGGATTGACAGATTCGACAAACTCGCCCAACTGGTTACAAGTAAAGCAGCCTAAGATATTATTTACAAACCTGTACGATTTTGATGACTTCTTTATTGGGTATCCATTATGCATTTTCACCTATCTAGAAATCTAAATAAAACGTTCCATTTAATTTCACATCTCTGTTTTCCTTTTAGCAAGAAAAAATCGAACAGAGACGAAACTTCCTTCATCCAGAATCAGCGGCAGGTCTCCAACAGGCACGAAGTGTACCTCCTGGGTGCCCTTGGCCTGGTCCAACAGTATTACCGCCTCTAGGAAAGTCTTGTATTCCACCATCATCTGGACAGAGTTGACTCACTTAGAAAGTTACCTACTGAGAGGAGTATTTAGTTGCAGATAAAACTTATACTTTGTATGAGTGACATGGATTGAGTTCCAGCATTTCATATCAAAACGATTTCTTTATCGTACTTTGCCAATGCTTTCGTTTCAAATTCTCAGGACATCTGACTGTAATGTAGTTTACTTGACATTGACTTCATCTTGGTATATTTCCTATTCTTGTATAGAAACTAGTTTTTTTTTCCTACATAATTTTTATTTTCCCAAAATTAATATTCTACATGACAAGAGAGTCTTTCCAAGAGAAATGTTTTGAAATATCCAACGGCATATTTGATTTTAGTCTCATAAGTTGTATAAAGTATAGAAATGATTGAGATATCAAGAATAACCATCCAGAGAACTAGTCAGATCCCAAAAAAACTAATTTAATTCAGTAATTGATCATTGAGAAATAAAGATAGACAAAAAGTAGATTTCAATCTCTTTCTTAATATTTGGGCTGAACAATATTAGGGCCTCAATTTTGAAACCTGCTCAGGCTTGAGAGGCCTAAATAGCATAGCGAATCCTCAAAATGTGTTTGAATGAAATCATCACTATCGGTCCTAAAGTCATAATCCATTTTGAACGTATAATGAAATCGAAGAGAGAATTTTTATTATTATTTCAAATTGCATGAAAGATTATTTTTCTCAACATTGTCTGTTTGCTTTCTGTAGTGATTGTGCAAAAACATTACATTTCTGTAACAATGGAAAATGGAAAAATATTTTGTGTATTCTCAATTCAGATGGAATGTAGGAAAAACTATCCATGTTGTCCAATATTGAAGTATACTGATGAAATGTAGAGCCTTAATATCATACAGTATTAGTTGAAGAGTTAACAGGAATCACATAACCTACTAGTTACTAGATAATTGAAAAAGCGTGATTATTCTTTCATAAAATACTATAATCATGTGTAATGATAATCAAAATCATCCTAAACTGAAAAATATCTAAAAAATGTATGAACTAAAGAGATACATCAAATTATCCAGCAGTATTAATAAAAAACTATAGTTGTATGTCCTAGATGAAATCTCTGCTAACAAGTGCCAACTAAGACAGGTTAGTACTATTTCTACTGAAAGCTGAAATAAGTTTTTCTACTTTGTAAATATATTTCAATTTTTATATTCCACATTGAAACAAATGGCACAATATGTAACATCATGTGATTCTTCGGTGAAACGATTGTGGATGATTATAGTATTTTTAGTAATCACAGAGGTAACCAACGAAAAGCACATCCATATTTATATACACAAATTAGGTTCAGCGAAAAGAAACTGCGTTCTCTACTGCCCACAGTTGTGGTTTCAGATTGAATTGAATAATCAATTGACTCACGTTAAGGAAAAATAATCATACTTTTCTTTCACTTCCTAGTATAATTGAAGTGTAGTCTACGTTTGTACAACTTCCCTGGATAAATTGGATACATTATGTTTGTGAAACTAATTAAAAATTACTGTTCTATGGGGGTATAGAAATGGATGCATTCATTTCTGACAAAGCTTTCAACTGTAATTTCCATATTTCCTTTTAAACGTATTGTAAATTCAATACTATTCAATAGTCTGTTGATGTCTGTGTTCACGAGTTCCACAAAAAACAATTACCGCACTGCTAGAAATTTTTGCTCGAATAGAATCTACCTATGAGCAGAAGGAAAGACAGCTTTCTATATGATAGTAAAACTATAATATATGACCCCTTTGTTAGGTTTGTGGCTGGTATTGCAATAATTGAACAACTTGGGATTGGTATATACGAAATATTTTGTGTTTTATTTTCAATACCTTTAACTAGTCTCAAAGTTTGATTCATTACTGTCAAAAAAGTATTTACAGACTTTGAAATCAGAGTTATTGTATCCTGCGATCTAGAGGATTATATTCGCTCAGAGTTCTTGTTTTGAATAGTTTCTATCATTTTCTGTCTATATTCTAAAATTGACGTTTACCGGTAAGCATTACGAATTGACATCACCGAGATGTGGTGGCAATATATAGCTCAACGGTATTTTTCGATTCTCCTATTGACTCAAGGCGTATCGTGAAAATGTGTACAAATGAAGACTACAGCATAACTACGCGAGGAGTAGTGAAGGAAAATTTATTTCAATTTCCAGTGGCGTTTCGTTGAAGATTGTACTTGCAAATGTTGGTAGTCGAGAAAAAACATTTTTACATAATTTTATATGTAAATATTTAGGTATAAAAACTTTTAAACGCTTGACAAGTAACTTTAACTTCAATATTTTGTACGATAAATGAATGATCTGAAAAATACTCGTGAGTACCAATCTTTCTCTATTTTGTGGATCAGAAGTCGAAAACCAATTAGTGAAACCCATTTCATTGAAAATAAAATACAGGGTATCTCAAGATCTCTTCTAAAAAAGCAGAACTGTCGATTTTGAATTGAAGTTACTATATGGCCCTTCATTGCCTTCATACCAAACAGTATATTCGAGTATATCTCTACCATGGAGTATGTTATTTGCAGTAATGAACTAGTTGTTACTTGATAAGCTAGAAGGCATTGAAATTGTCCAAAGAAGACATAGTCTTCTGTGATGTATTTCGGAAATTATTTCAATTTTCCAGTTAGAGAGTTGAGTTGATTGAGAGTAGAGATACAACACCGGTTCTGGGCCACTTCAAAGTCGCGCGTCGTTGGTGTTTCAGAAAGAGATTTTAGTGAGTGGAAGGGAGAAACGTGTAACGTAATCGATGCAAAGAACGATGGAGAGAGTATCGGAGACATTCAAAGAGCGTGTCCCCCCCTTGGGAGTTCGCATCACCACTCGGGCCTTGTCACATTGTCATCGCCAGCTGAGGAAAAAAAAATCACTGGTATAACAATCGAACCCAGGCCGTCGGCGTGGTAGTCGTTTTCCTTGGCCTCTATACCAATGTGGGATAACGGAAGTAATTGCGAATTGTTGATATTAATGGGGCCGGCGGTTGTTTTGTCGGGGCAAAAATTCACTCATTTTCTACCGCATTTCTTGATTTCCGTAGATTTTTAGAACAGATTTGGGAAAGAATTCATGTTTCATAAGATGTGTGTGTGTGTGCGTGTAAGAGTGAGAGACTAGTGTGATTCAGAAAAGGATAGAAATGATATCAAGGTGATACGTCGCCAGCGCAATCATGACAGGTTCGGTGTTGTCGGTTGTAAAAGTAATAGTTGTTTATAGGGACGATGAAGCGCGTTTCGACCATTTTTGCGTTCCAATTCGATCGTTTTACGTGCGTTTGAAGGTGATTGACAATGTTTCGTGGTGAATTTCATTGTGATTTCCATTGTCTAATAATATATAAAATGATTTGAAGTCCCCAAAATAACCAATACAATTGAAAATTTTTAAAAATAGCTGAAAATAATGAATGTATCAGACATAAAAAACCCTGAAATAAATTCACAGTGAAATAAAATACAAATAAGCAGAAAAAACCCTGAAATGAATTCACAGTGAAATAAAATACAAGTAAAAACGTGTATTATTCAAACAAAAAGTAACATTGAAAATCAAGCGATTTCAAGCCACGTTACTTCACGACGTTTCGATTGTTAGTATCCACAATCGTCTTCGTGTGATGACGTGCGTTTCGACCATTTTGCGTACGTTTATTCGTTATCGTTTCGTCGTCATTGTCATAGTCGTTTTCGTGATTGAGTAATTGTACACCATTAGTCATTTACGTTCAATATGAGATTGGAAGGAAAACGATGTAACGTACGTCGTAGGTAAGGAGGCAGTAACGTTTCAACGTGTGATACCTCAATTTGTACAAGGTGTTCCTGCATACATCATTGAAGAAACAAAAATGGCGGCAATATTACGGACATTGAGTGGAGTATATAGGGTACATCGAAATAAATAATTTAAGGAATAAAAACATGCCATGAAAAATGAGAAATGAAAATTTTCTGTTTTTTACCACTTTTATTCGTACCTAAAGTTACTGCAGTTTCTTCGTATAAGGACATTTTCAAACTTCTACATTAAACTATAAATGAATGATTACATTACCCCTTATATAGTACTACTCTAGATAATCACCGAGTTACCTGAATTATTTCTACCTGGGACAATGTGGGTACGCTGATTTGGAAACCGGTGAGTAAACTAGATCAATCTGATCATTTAATAGATTGTACCCGCATTTTTCATGTTTATGAATTTCGAAGGATTCCAAATAACTGAGTTTCCAACCTTTGCTTGCATAGTGCAAAATTTCCGTATCTGTCTGAAGGACCTTTCATGTTCAGCATACCGTTTTGAGAAATTTCGACCACATTGTTCCACATAAACACTTTTACACTCGGGACACTCAAGCTTATAAACTCCAGATTTATCTATCTTGTCCACTCTATATTTGGCATTAAAAAGGAAATTAGATAGCCTGGCATGTGGTCTGAATGCCACTTCCACATTGTTCTTCCTAAAAAAAACCCGTAACTATTTCTGTTTTTTTTCCAAAATATGTTAGAGTTACAAATTTCTTCATTTCTGGCTGCTTGACCTGGGGGTATATTAATCTGTAAGTGAATTTACGGCTTTGTTTTCTGACTAAGTTCTGGATTGTGTTTGCGTCGAAACCATTATTATGTCCTATCCGGAGATACGCAGTTCTTGAAACGACGAAACAAAGGCTGTATCAGTTGAAAGTGGTACAAGTGACAAGTGCACTGATTCTATTCGAAAGTAAGTGTTTTAACCTTTTCTCAGATGCATTTATTCAAACGTAATCTAATTCAAAGTTGGTGAGAGTTGTTTGATCTCCAAAATATTTTACAATATATACCTATTGGATGATTTCAGTCACATGTTCTTTATGTCGTCGTTTGTTGAAGAGAGTGTTCGTATAATTTGTAATCGAAAACAAACTTTTTTTTCATTTCGGTTTTTTCGAAAATGAATTTACAAGAATTGAATGCAAGTTCGGTAGTGGAGAGGAAGTCAATTATCGATGCCGTAGTGAATATCGGTAATCAATGTAACTATTTCCTGCTTCTTCCGCCGAAACCATTCTCCTCCTTGAGAAAAGACGATAGGAAAAGCGTTGTGTATGTGGAAAGGAACATTAATGGTTTAAAGTATTCTTCAGGCCTTGTGGAATATCATCTATTGGAAAGCATCCTCAAGAAATGATGTTGATATCATTTATGTGCCTGGTCATCAGAAGGAAACCTTTCTGGATGGCAAACTGCACTTATTCAACATATACGCAACCGTTGTGATTTGGAAGTCTCTTAAGTTTTATAGTGTGTTCCGAAATTGAAGGACAACACGCTGTTCTGTATGCATGATTCCAAAGGAAATTCGTTCAGCTGCAGTCTCAAAAACATAATGTTGAAAGATACAAGGTTGGTAAAAAACAACTCACATTCATAGGATATTTTGGAAATGAAGGAAATGTTTTTGTCTGTCAATTTAAATATTCACCACAGTTTTTCCCAAAACTCCAACCCAAATATCATCAAATGAGTTGAGCGAAATTCAAAATTGAAAAAGGTTGAAGAGAATATGAAAATAATGAAAAATTTTACACGGTAGTGGCGTTTCAAGAAAAGTTGAATTCATTTAGGAAATTTTTATAGATGATTGATATCAGACATTTAATTTCAACTACGATATTTGTAAATTCAATTCGTGTTGTAGTTATTTGAAAATTCCTGTTAAAAATGGCATCCTCCGGTATAGATACCGAACGAGTCCATTATGTGTGGAAAACATGAGATTTTCACGACAAGTCAAGGTCGTTAGGTGTGGTGACTAATTCATTATGAAAGAGGAAAGTGAGGTGGATTGTTGGACAAGTTCTGGTAATTTTGTGTCAATATCCATAGCAATTTGAGAGGGGATAACAATTGATTAACTCTGACATTCATTTTGTTTTTTATTTTCTTCAAAATTCATATTCAAAACAACATCATTGTTATAGATATCAGGCGAGTCCATTATTTTTAGATAATCTGAGTTTGAATTGTTTGAGATATTCAAGGTTGTTTGGGTGTGCAGTAAGGCGAGTCCACTATAAAAAGAAGTGTGGTGAATTCTTGGACATATGAACATAAACTATTGATACTGTCAAATTTGGAAAATCGTCATGAATAATTCCAATTCATTCAGACAAGTACATGAATTAAAGAAAATTGCAACCCCAACATCAATTTTCCTAAACAAAAACATTCAGTATTTACAATTCCATCTTCTATCATCCCAAATTCAAAGTCATCAAAATTAATACTATTACAAGATATAGAAATATGAAACTATCTCCAATTACGCTAAGTTTCACGAATGCACATTAAGTATTTTGTCGTAGTACGGTGACCGGAGAAAAGTTGCAACCTCAGCATATGAATCTTTATAAATATTGAGGTAGGTCAAGATCATCGACGGCTATTAGGAAATTCATCAGGTATTCATTGATCACCCTTCAGACACGGTTTCAGATCTTTTGGAATACAAAGCAAATAATCTTTCTCGTGACTATTCCTATGATATTAAATATCATTACCGAAAATATATTTTCAAGAAATAATAGCCCACACATGTTGAAAATTCGAATTGAAAATTCCACAAAATATGAGAGCATATATACAGAGTGACTCAGTGTTAAAAATACAGCATTTAGAACATCCTTATAACCCCTCAAAATCCTCCAAAAAATGAAAAACCCTGAAAGTCTTCATAACCCCCCAGAATCCTCTCAAAATTTCTCAGAAAAAACGCTGACGTAGTTGAAACGGAAGTTATCGAAGTGGATTTATTTATTTCTGTGTGACTTTGTAATTCAACGATTCATCAGAAGTTTTCCATCATTAATCGCATGTTGGAATCTCCAGACCAAACGGCTTCGAGATTCAAAACATATCCTACGACATCAACTATCACATTTTTTTCACTTTCTTCAATAATAGCGGTAAGAGTTTCTCAACTTTAGAAATCTTATACTAGTTTTTTACGTATCAGTCGCAGTAGCAGATGAAACGTTCTACTACAAGCCCAAGTCGAAATTATGAAATATTTGTTTCAAATTAGAATTCAATCTATTATAGCATTTTGTTGAAACAGTGCGTTAGTCAAATGACACCGAGTTACCATCACGAGAATAATTCCATAATAAATTAAACGATGAATACATAACAAATGAGAAATATGCTCACGCACAAAATGTTTGAGATTCATTCAAAACTACATGGTGATAGTAATTGCGATATTCGACTGATATTTGAATTTTCCTTAATACTACAATGACTCCAGGGTTAACGTGTCATTTGAGTCAACCAATGAGAACCCTTTGTCATCAATGCAATTTTAATTTATTCAATTGAATATAAATTTTGAGATTCAGACCTAATCATCTTCTGAGTTCGTTTGAATAAACAATTCAAAGAAAAATACAGACATACAAAATGTGATGCAAGTATAGTATACAGCGAGACAGCCTAATACAGGTTACTGAATGCGAAACAAAGGCGAGAATAATTGAAAAATAACATTGAACAGAATGACAATATGAACGAAAACTGTTGAGAAATACGAAAAATATACAAGGAGATGCAAATATATTAAACAACGAGACAAGGAAGTATAAGGTTATTCAATGTGGGAGAAAGTTGACAAAGGAGACAAAAAGCTCTACACAGTGATTGAAATTTACATTATTGGTTGTACTTTAAGCTTATTCGTGATATAAATGTTTTGATCTTTCCAAGAGCTATATCGCCCGATTCAAGCGTAATTTTGATCATTCCAGCAGATCCGTTCTCCATCAAACTTTGTGGTTATCAACCCCAAAAAAGAGGAGATAAACTGCACCAAGTCAGCGAAGAGCGACATTTTTCTGTAATGAAATGTTTAGATTTCTTCAAAATGTTGGAATATCTGAAACAGAATAACAAAACTCAGCTGCGCGAGTGCTTATCAACTAACATTAAGTATGTGTGAGTAGTGTGTAACAAATTCACTTGTTACGCCCTCTGGAGGATGTTTGTTGCGATACACCTCAGATGGTAATATTCATGTTTTATCATTTCACCAAAAATGATTTCACGTTTTATAAAATTATTGTATACAAGGGGTTTTTAAACAGAAGAGACAATTTGACTTCAAAGCATCAAAATCGTCTACACATCTACAAAGCACCAAAAACATTCCATCAAAACGTTGCTATGTATTCATCATTCAAATCAATACAGAATTCTTCTCGTGATGGTAACTCGGTGTCATTTGACTAACGCACTGTTTCAACAAAATGCTATGATAGATAAAATTTTAATTTGGAACAAATATTTATAATTTTGACTTGTAGTACCGAACTTTTCGTCTACAACTGCAACAGATACGTAAAACACCAATATGAGATTTTTATAGTTGAAAAACACTTACCCCTAATATTGAAGGAAGTGAAACAAAAGTGATAGTTGATGTCGTAACTTATGTTTTGAATCTCGCAGTCGTTTGTGATGATGATAGAAAACTTCTGATGAATCGTTGAATCACAAAGTCACACAGAAATAAATAAATCAACTTTGATAACTTCCATTTCAACTACGTCAGCGGAATTCAGAGAGGATTTTGAGGAGGTATGAGGACTTTCAGGACTGTTTTATTTCCTGAAAAGAAGTTTTGAAGGATTTTGAGGGGTTATGAGGATGTTCTAAATGCCTTATTTTCAACATTGAGTCACTCTGTATATATGCGCTTATATTCTGTGTCATGTTAAAATTTCCAACATGTGTGGGATATTATTTCTTCAAAATGAATCTCAGTTCCCAAATGTAATGACAAGAAGTAATGAAATGATAAATCATCTGCAAACGTGTTATGATGTCGATATATTTTGGGTAATGATATTCAGTCACGAAGAAAATCTTCTATATTCCAAAAGATCAGGAATCGTTTCTGAAGAGTGATCAATGAATACCGAATGAATTTCTTAATACCCGTCGATGATCTTGACCTTCCCCAATGTTCATGAAGATTCATAGGATGAGGTTGTAACTTTGCTCAGGTCACCGTACTAAAACAAAATGCTTGTTGTGCATTCATGCAACTTAGCGTATATGGAAATAGTTTAATATTTTTATATCTTGTAATCGTATCAATTTTAAATACATTAAACTTGGGATAATAAAGATGGAATTGTAAATAGTGAGTGATTTTGTTTGGAAATATTGATGTTGGAGTTGAAATTTTTTTCAATTCATGTATTTGCCTGAATGAATTTCAATCATTTATGACGATTTTCTACATTCGACAGTATTGTTACTTTGTTACGTTTATATGTCCAAGAATTCACCCCACTTCCTTTTATAGTGAACTCGCCTAACTGCACATCTGAACAACCTTGAATATCTCATACAATTGAAACTCAGTTTATCTAAAAATAATGTACTGGTCTGATATCTATAACGATGTTGTTTTAAATATGAATTTTGAAAAAATAAAACAAAAAATGAATGTCAGAGTTAATGTATTGGTATTCCCTTTAGAACTGCTATGAATATTTACATAAAATCACAAGAACTTGTGTAAGAATCGACCTCACCCTCGTCTTTCATAATGAACTCGTCACCACACCTAATGATTTCGACCTGTCGTACAAATGAAACTCTGTTTATCTACAACAGACTAAATGTCTAATATCAATCATCTATAATAATTTCCTGAATGAATTCAAGATATGAAATACAACTATTCTTGAAACGTCACTATTGTATACAATAGTAGGATAGATACGATATTTTTTGTAGTACAAAAATCTTAAAAATTTGTTTTGAATTTTTTCTACTTCGACAAGTGTAGTTTGATATTCTCCCAACCAAACTCCTGATCCGAATTTAAGTTTCGATCTGACTAATGTGTAGTACAAAATCTTTATAGCTTC
>WOGR01007575.1:0-12319 GCA_015342045.1 Leptinotarsa lineolata | reverse complement strand
AAAGTATTATGGACGTCACAACTGTAAACAGTTTATTCGAGGAAAACCAATTCGCTTTGGATATAAAATGTGGTGTCTGAATGCAAAAGATGGATATCTTGTCGACTTTGATATGTATCAAGGTAGAAACCAAAATGCTGTCAATGAATACGAACGCCTTTTTGGAAAATGTACTGCACCATTTGTCTCGATGCTAGCAGACTTGCCACATCCTGAATATTCTTATAAATTTAACTTGGATAATTTGTTTATGAGCGTAGATTTGCTCAATTTCTTACGCCTCAAAGGGTACGGAGGAAGTGGTACTTTTAGAGATAATAGAGTTCCAAATAGTTGTCCACTTGCCCATAAAAAAACGATGCAGAAGAAAGATCGTGGTAGCTATGTATCTGCAATCGATAAAAATCATGGAGTAATAATAGTCAAGTGGGCAGACAATAATATCGTAACAGCTGGTTCTAACTGTTATGGTGTGAATCCCATAGGATACGTGAAAAGATATTCGAAGACTGAAAAAAAATTCTTAACTGTTCCTCGTCCATTCCTTATTGGCCAATACAATAGTAGTATGGGCGGAACAGATCTGATGGATGAGGGAATATCATCATATCGAATCGCTATACGTTCAAAGAAGTGGTGGTGGAGTATTTTCACCTGGTTATTAGATGCAGCTATCTTCAATTCATGGCTTTATAAAAAATACTCGAATAAGCCAACTAGATTTTCGTAGAGCCTTGGTTCAAAATTATTTAAGCCGCTATGGGATTGCTCCAAAAAGTGCTGGAAGGCCTTCTACATCCAAATTTAGCCTCTCACTAAATAGAATATCCGATGAAGTGAGATATGATAGAGCAGATCATCTTCTGATATCCATTCCGAACAAGAAACGCAATTAATATAAACTATCTCAAGTTGATTGGAAGTAGTTGCTTGTTCTTGATTCAGAGATTCTTGAAACGTTCTTGCCGAAGTTGAAATAGACCTCATTGCGTCAATTATTTCCTGATGATGGCCCCCGTCTATTTGCAGATATCTTCTATTGAATGGCTGCTACCATGTCCGTTTATTTTAATCAATTGCTGTTCTCCAATTCTCGTTTTGGCAAAAGTTGAAACAGCAGTGACCCTTACAATAATTTTCCTCAGCTCGTCTGCTGATAATACAGATGAACGTTCCTTTCTCTTGGTTGGATCCATTTGTAGCTTCCGGCACTTAGCATTTTTGTAGCTCTTGCGTTCAAAAATTCAATGTCAGAGAATGGGTTGAATTTGTGATTATACTTTTCAAAAAAATATTCCTGCAACTGCTTGGCTGTGGAATTCTATAAAACTTTGATAACACTCTCCTTGTAGTCTTCTGAGTTTTTTTCGCATTTTGAACCCATAGTCTTCAAGAATAAGCGCCAGTTCTTCCACAGATATATCCGCTCTATCAAAATTATACAACTTTTCCGCGCATAAGTTTGTAAACTGCCTCGATACGCTTGACTTCAATTTCCTTGAATTCGCGGGTGTCAACTGCTCAATCTCCTGGCGAATATTTTCTTTACTTTCTTAATCGAAGCGAAACATTTATTTACGTCGTGCTGCTTGACAGCTTCAAAACTGAAATAATAATTTCGAGGTTAGGGTCTCACTCAGTTACCATGGTAACTCATTAATCGAATCGACTACATAATTTATGTTTCGCTGGTGAATTGATGAAGAAAGTAATTTGCATTGTTGAGAATTGAGAAATGAATTTTAAAAATATTTGATTTTCCACCACAATTCGGTGTGGAATTTTTTTATCGAATACCACGCGAGGTCAAATTAATATTCGGAAATTTTTTCTCGCACATGAATATTTTTAGAAAATTTTTCTCGTCTGCGGCTCGGGAAATTTTAAAATATTCATGAGCTCGAGAAAAAATGTCCGGATATAATTTGACCTCTAGTAGTATTACTAGTGAAAACACCATAACCTTGCCCTTCAGGTAAACTTACGGTACGTGTGGCAGATACCCGTCGAAAAAACAACAACTATTCCAGCTAATAAAAATATTAATATCGTCTATTATGCATAAAAAGTACATTTATATACATAAAAGGAAAAGGGTTAGCCAGATGCTACCTTCCACCCCTCCAAAAAATTATATAGTGTGTGCAAAAAAATAATGATCGAATGAAAATACTGTTTTACTATAAGAACAATGAGAAGAGAGAAAAAAAAAGAAAAAACTAATACAATCATATAGGGTATAATAACTACTAAAATTCTTAACATACTATTGGTCAATTGAACGATTTCTTTCCAATACCATACATTGAATCATAATATAGCACTGAATTGATGAATATTATGGTGTGAAAACGGTAAAATTTCATTCAGATAACAAGGGGCAATATGAGAAAAACATTCTTCAAATCTAGAAGTACGGTGCTTAGGTATGTTGAATGAGTTTATTCTCAAATTGAATATATGTATGTCAGAATGCCTACTTGATCATCTATATAAATAACTAGGAGTTTCGTTTAGAGCAACTCTAACAAAAAAAAAATTATCAAATATTGGACTCTGTATTCAGCTCCTTCGTTTTTAATAAAAATTTTGTGACCTGTTCACCATATAAATTTCATCAGTTCGGACTTCCATAGTCTAATGTTGTATAAGATGATTTGAAATCCCTGAAATAACCAATACTTGTATTTTATTTCACTATAATTTCATTTCGAGTTTTTTGCCTAATACATTTGCTTTTTTTCAGCTAATTTTTGAATTTTCTATTCTATTGGTTAGACAATGGAAGTTCGAACTGATGAAATTCACCACGAAAACTTGTCAATCACCTTCAAACAAGTGTTCACCATATGGTTGGTATGCAGCATATGAATCGCATGCAAGCAGTTTGTATGCGTTGTAACTTCAGCTTGTTATATTGCGGCATAAAATTGTAATACACCGAACAACAATACTCGATATGGGGGTGAAAAGAGTTTTAACTAGCATGAGTTTCATTTCTTTAGATAACTGATACTTGAATTTGTACAGCGATTCGAGTTTGAAAAATGAAGCTTCGAAAATGTTTTTCACGTGTTCATGGAAAGACAGAGCTATCTATTGTTACGCCTTAGCACTGTCTACCCAGTCAATGTCTGCGTTATCGAGAGTGAGCCTGAAGTTTTTTTGAGTTTCAAATGTTTGTCTTTAACATCTTATGCATAAAGCCAAAGTTTTATTTGAATTGATTTTCAGTCCATGATGATCCGAGTATAGCATTATTTTATGCGAATCTGAGTTTATATTGGCTACGCAATTTTCTGTATCCGTGTTATTGGAAGACAAATATAAATGCATATCATCTGTGTATAGATGTACCTGAAAATGTGATGAGGAAGTGAGGTAATGAAAAATAAACACAGTTAACATCAAGGGCCCTAGAATGCTTCCCTGCGGTACACCTGACATGGTTTCTTTTGGGGATGACCTTGAGTATTCATCCAGTTTGACCCTCTGTGATCAGCCTTTGAGATAGCCGGTCATTCATTTAAGAGAAATGTCATCGAATCCTATGAACTTGAGAGTTTACCAATGAGCAAATCGAAATTAACTGAATCGAAAACTTTACTTCAATCAGGCAATACTCAAATGGTGACTTCTGCTTCATTTCTGGTTCTCGCAAGATCGTTGATTACTTTCAAGAGGGCAGTCTGTGTTCCGTGCTTTTTGCGGAACTCAGACTGTTCATACGAGAGTATTCAATTTTCTTCCAGAAAAACTTTTCCTTACGGAAATCATTTTTCTCGAATACTTTAGTGAATGAGGGCAGAAAGTAGTAGTTGCTTCCTTTTTCAGAATTGGAATTATATTAGCAAGTTTCCGAACATCTGGAAAAATACCCTGTCTGAAGGACCCGTTAAAAATATGTTTACCTTCATCAATATAGTGTGGCTGGTATCACTAAAGAAATCATCTTGACATTTATATTGTCAATACCTGAGGCATTAGATTTTATTGAATATCCAACCACGTAAGAACAGAAAATGGGAGTGATTGGGAGAATTTCAAGAATTTGAGAAATATGGTAACAACAGCAATGAGGATAGAAAAAACGGATATCTCAACTTTATTCATGACCAACTTAATTCCAAACAGTTGTGAAACACTCTTTATCTATTTGATATTGTCAGTAACAAAAAATATAGTTCAATACCGGAACATCTAAAAATTCCAGATAAAATTATTGAGCATTTCATGAAATCAGTTGATAACATTGTGAATAAGACCTCTGAAAAATATTAGATTACTATTAGGCAAATAGTTTCTATAAAAACATATACTTTGAATTTATATCAGTGAGACATGTGCAAACTTTCCCAATAAAAAACAATATGAAATCAAATGCAACTGGTTCTGATGGAATCTCCATTAGAATGATCAAATTATGTGCACTATACTTAATTCCAATAATCACTTTTATGATAAATAAATATTCAACGAATGGTATTCACCCCTTTTCATGGAAAAAAACCACTGATTTTTCCGATTAAAATAGTCAAGCTAGAAGCATTTTCAGATATCAAACCTATCGACATATTACTATCATATTCAAAAATCCTCGAAAAAGCAGCTCATGAACAAATGAATAATTATGTGAATGAAAACAAAATACTACCACCGTATCAACATGTATTTAGGCCAGGTCATAGTATTACTACTGTACTTTTGGAAATAACGGATGAAATTATAAATAATCTTGATAAACGTAAAATTCAACAATTACTGTCCATCGATTACAGTAAGGCCTCTGATACAATGAACCATCATTTAATATGCACCAAAATGAAATACTTTGGCTTTGATGATATGTCATGCTCATTCATTGAATCTTTCCTAAACGATAGAAGTCAATGTGTCATCGGGGATAACATAAAATCGTCTAAACTTGTGGTAGCTCATGGCGCTCTTAGAGATCAGTATAATCTCCCCTTCTTTTCACTATATACACTTCAGATTTCTCAGATGTCTTGAACAAATTTTAAATGCAATATATCTTTACAAGTTGATGATCAAATTGTGACATATAGTGATACGATAAAATACAAAATACAACAATTGTTGTCACATTATGTGAATCACTTTTATTATCGATATTTAACTTTTGTGACATTGCTTATGGCCCATGTCTTGACGTTCTAGAATACAAAGAGTCCAAAACGCGTATAATCGGTACATCTGTAGTATCAAATAAGGGGAGAATATGACATCTCATATTAATGACATCGGATGGTTGAAAATGCATAATAGACGAGAGTTGCATGAAGTATATTTCCTTTTCAAATTATTTGTTAATAAAGTACCAGAAGTTCATAACAGATACTTTAGAACAGTTACCACCCTCATCATAACCAAACATTTCACATTATGAAAAATCATTCACATATCAGGCTGCTACTACTCTCAATATATATCATGAATATATGATACCACAACCATTTTTATCGCTCAAAAAGAAAATGAAGACGATAATATTCGGTAAGCAGTAATCACAATAATTTGTAAGACGGTTTCGTTCATTTTTGTGTCATAACCATATATCAATTTGTAAAATGTACCTACATAACACTGGTTGAGTGAAAGAGTTGCGTAAGCTAAACTCCACCAGTATAAATGAAGACAAGGTATTATTTTTATTATCATTGTCGTTTTTATATACATTCATTCAATGAATTCTAATCTGTATTTGTACTTGATCTTAAAGAAATGAAATTTCAATTTTGAATAAAAACACACATGCAGTTTCAGTTTATTCATCCAGAATATTGTGAAATATTGGTATCTGGACTGGAATCATTCATAGAAGGATTGCTAAAAGCAGAGCCATACCGACGAGCTGTAACAAAAATAAAAAAGATTTTTAAATGACTATTTACATACAACATGTTAATCATTCGTAATGATTAAAGATTTGTTGAAGATCGTGTGTTTTCATCAACTATTTTCAAAATTACGATAAAAAACAAAAAATATGCATTCCATCTTATATACTAACCAATTACTTCAAAAAAATTGCAAAACACTGGTGGTAATTCCTTGTTTTTCATTTTTACAACTTCAATGAAGAATACATTTTTCCAAATGACGTCTTTCGAATTTCTAAAGAACGCCATTTGAAAATGACAAAAATACTGAATAAAGATTTTGATACATTTAATTTTTTTCGTTAATTTCTTGCTTATTTTGATATCATCAATAGTAATATTTTTATTCTGAAAACTTCGTATCCATTTTGTTCCTATCTCCTCAATCATTGTGAGAATAATCTGACCAATAATTTCAATATTCAAAACTGATATATTGATATCAATGTAATTTGGTTATCAAAAATCGGAAAAAAAATTTTTGAGAGAACAATGATTGAGTTGTTTGCCGTGAATGAATAAAACATTGTATCGAAAATCAAGTCTTGTCGAATCAAAAAGAAATGTTGAAAGGGCAAGAAAATTTTGAAGGTATTTTTGTTATTATATTATTGAGAACTGAGTTATATTCACTGAAAGGTGGATGTGTCAACGAATAATTAAACCGTCGAGGAGTAACCTGCCGGCAAGTACCCATCCTAAGGCTAAGGAACCATCTAGTTTTCAAGAGACGACAACTGATGACGTCACGTCAAAAAAACTTGACTTCCAAAATGAAGACGAAATGTGTTTTTTCGGTTGGGTCTGAGAAATTACTCGACCTGTCAGTGACAAAAGATGTCTCTACCTTGCCATCTGAACCAACTCATCCTTCGATCTTGGGGGTGAAGGAGTCAGTAATGACCCTCCATCCTCTCTCCCCCAGAGTAATGTAATAATAACTTTAACAGAGTCACTTCGTTGCAGTCCTGTATCTGCAAGAAAACCCAAAACATATCAAGGATGCTTCATATATCTTCGGAAAAAATTCAGTGGCAAATTAATATGAGTTACTATTCTGTAGCAACCTTGGATACAGGCAAAGAAAATGGAGCAATATTCCTGTTGAGGTCATAACGTCCTGGGGTGAAACCCGGAGTATATCTAATCATCAGAAAACATATCAATTATTTCATTATTACAGGCTTCTGCAACCGAAATGTGGGAGTAGGACGAATAACATAGCCTTCTTTGCTCACTTCCCGGGATATTTTGATACCGTACCACCTCTTGCTAGGCACCGACTGACCGACTATAGCAAAAGGAACAAATTTAAAATGATGGGATGTGACGCCAGTTCAAAATATACATCGTGGGACAGCCAAAATATAAACCGCAGGGGTGAGTTATTTGTCACACAAAAAGTTCGCGACGTATTGAACTTTTTTTATTAATAGATATAATGAACATTTCACTTCTCAGTTAGTTTATGCTTGGAAAACGAGAAGCAAACAGCATCTTTTCTTTTGTTATGTGCTACTTTAAACCTGTTATTGACATTTTTTTCGAAAATCTTCAAAAAATCAGTTTTTTGTAAATTTAGAAAAATGCCAGAAAAAATTTGCCCAGTTTCCAATTTTGTACCGTTGCTCAAAATTTGGACTCTCTACTGTCACTTCGACTTTTTTCCATTTTTTTTAAACATGATTCAAATTGCCCAGAAAGTACTCGCATTGACCTGTTACCAGAAAAAGAAATAAATTCACCTCCAGAAATTGGTCTCTGTTGTAAAGTTCATCTAGATTTTTCATTTCATTGTTAAACTGATTCGGAATTTCAATGTATGGACGTTAATATATCAGTAATTGAATGAACATGTATCTCTTCATTCTTATTATATTCATATTCCTATTCTTAGTAGATTTGTATCCTATTAGCTGCAGATGAGTTTCAAGAATTTTGATGCAGTTTACACCCAACAGTGTGGCTGTTAAATGTAAACTGTTAGATGTAGTTATCGGGTAAATAATTACACTTTCTGATTAAATTTCATAAATTTCATATATTCTCAATTTCCGCTATCAGATGTGTAAAAAAATAAACCAAAATAACTATAACCAAATTCACAACAAAACATCATAACATTCATTGATTTCTCTCAATAGTCTTATAAAGAACATGAATTCATTATTCAGAATGCCTTCCTCACCGTTCTATACAAATTATATTCCTTTCATTCATAGACTTTGTGGCATTTTCAATAAATGAGGGATTTATGTTAGCACAACACTCCTGAATGGTATTCTCTTAATTTTCTTTGTTTGCAGATGGTCTGTGAATTTACACATTTTGTTTCAGATAACCCCATAGTAAAAAGTCCGGTGATCTTGGTGGCCAATAATCTTCTCAATCTCGTCCTATCACTTTGCTCCTAAATATCCGTTTGAGAACTGTTTCACTACTATCGTTTGGTGGATCGGGGTCCCGTCAAGCTGATACCACAAATTTCGTCTAAGAGGCACTTAAGAGGCGGATTATACAAAACTTCAGACAACTGATTCATAATGAAATTTTTGTACATGTCTGAGTTCAAATTTTCGAAAAATTCTAAAAATAAAAAAATTGGAAAAAAGTCAAAATGACAGTAGTGAATTCAAATTTTGAGCAAGCGTATAAAATTGAAAACCAAGCAACTTTTTATTTACATGTTTTTCGAAATTTACCGAACAAAAAATATAAAATTTGATAGGTTTAGAGTAGCACATGATAAAAAGAAAGGCTGTGATTTACTTATTTTTTAAGCATAAACCAACTGCAAAGTCAAATTTTCAATATATCTAATAATAAAAAAACTTCCATATGTCACGAACTTTATGTGTGCCATTGCAAACCAGAAAAAGGGCTATCTGTGATTGACTCCAATCTGTATAATTCATCTTGACTGTGATTAATAGCAAGAGGTATTATATTTAACCATTAGCTCACAGTTTCTGAGCAATGATATACGGCAATGAGCTGTATCCACTGAACCTTCGTGTTCAGTCCAAGAAACATTCTATTCAATAATGAAATAGATCCAATACAAGTAGTGGAAAATCTTGATTTCAAAGCTTCTGATTGGAGTGGTTATGAACATTACGTTCAGTCGCACTTTGAGGGCGAATTCACTACCTCACATTTGTTATGAGATAGCTCAAAACTACTCTTAGAATATCAACAAATGGATCAGAACGTCAAAACAGGAGTCCTGTAGAAAGTTCTGCAGTGGTTGGAATGGCGTTGAGAATGGTATTGCAGTTATGATGTGTGAGTACAACAATTGTTTTGGATTTGAATCGATTCAGTTTTCACCTTTTACTAACTTTTTGAATAAAAACTTATTATAAATTTCAAAAACAAGTACTGCTTCCAGTCTAGAAGAGTTTTGGGAGCATTGATTATTTTTGTAATTTGTACCAACTAACTTTCTTCAACAGATTTTACTTTAGATTTTGGTTGAATGAGGATACTCCTCGAAAGATGACAAAAGCATTTAGAATCCGCTCCTGCAATAGCTCCTCCTACTTCCGTATGTTTTCACCAATGAAATTAATTTCTGTATCGAGTCATGATAACTAAGCATTACCTACATAGGCAAATAAATGCAAATAAATGTTGGCTAACACGTGATACAATGTCGCTCCATCTGTGGCAAAGCATCATCTGCGGACAATCGACTGAGCGGCATAACATACTTTTCGCCGATACTAAATATCGTTGGAGGAGGAAAAGTTTGCCAGCTCCGGGTATCGGCAGAAAGGCTCTTTTTTGATGTCGACCCAATCGTAAGTGTTTACTGGGTATGGTCAAGTTGGTACCTAGATTTTGTATTCAAAAACAAAATAAGGAGTTGTATTTTCTTTCACTAGCAGAAGATGCTAATTATTTCAATTCGATAAGAACCATTAGCCAAAGCAAAGGTGACGTTACAAAATTGACATGATTTTTGTGTAGTTACTGTTACGTCGGTTTCTTCAAACTAAATGCTTTCGAATTCTTCAAAAACTGTGAAGTCAATTATTTTCAAGACAGTTATCCTGCAGACATTTTCAACTATGCAAATAGTTAAGTCCACTTCAAACAGAATGAAACTAATCAGAAAACGTATCACCACAACGCAAGTTCTCCTGTATGTCTTATATTCCAAAAATCATAATAATAAAGTTCATTATCTGCATTTGATTTCGTTCATGATGCATTACTATTTGATTGCGTTAAAATTATACTCAACATGAAAAAAGACCGCAATAACACCTATATTGTTGATTATTTCAAAAACACAATTTCAAAAAATAGAATGAGAAAATGATAAATGAATCACGTACATGTTTCAGATTGATTCATTTCCAGTTCTTCCAAAAGGCTTCTTCTCGACTTAGTTCGTTTATAATATCTCACGCACCATGGTATGGACAAAAAAACGACCACTCCAGCGAATACCCCAAATATGATTGGCATCCTGTTGGATTTGTAAAACGGGTAATCGTCATCGGGCTGATCTTTGTAACATTTGTTGCCATTGACATTGGAAGAGTTGAAATTTTCTCCATTGGCAACTTCTATGTTCGAATATATCGTTTTTTCAATAAGTTGAGACAGAAATTCACAAGAAAATCTGTTACTATCCAGCCATACGTTCTTCAAGTGTGTATCTGGCTTGATCAAGGCATTCAAATTCAATGTGTTCAGTTGATTATGATCGACATAAAATTGAGAAAGATCGTACAAGTTGTGCAGATTTGTTTCTTCTATGGTTTTAATATTGTTATGTGAGAGAATCAGGGTTTCCAATTGCCCCAGTGTGTCAAATGTACCGGTTGGAATTACCGTTAATTTGTTATATGAAACGTCTAGATAACGAAGACTGAGCAAACCGGAGAAATATCCAGTGGGCAGAAAACTGATATCATTTCTGTTCAAAGATAATTCCGCCAAATTGTTGAAATTTTTTAATGGTAGCGGTTCCAGGTTCTGTATTGAATTTTCTGTTAGAACCAATGTGGATATCGTCAACATTTTGTTCTTACTTCCTGTAAACTTTGTGACGTTATTATTTCTCAAAATGACTATTTTCAACTTATCGGGCGTTTGCGACAAGTCGAAGGAAGATAAAGCATTTTGAGAAAAGTCAATCACTTCAAGATTTGTAATTGAATTAAAACCTTCCGAGGATGTCAAGTGGTTTGATGATATATTCAGTAATGTTATGCTGGAATTAAGGAAAGAATCGCCCTCGATAACGCTAATTGAGTTGTTGGACAGGTCTAGTTTTTCCAATTTCTTTAAATAATCGAAGATACCCGTTGAGATTCTGCTGATATTATTGTTAGATAAAAATAAATTAGTCAAGTTGGGCATTTGGCTGAAAGCATGCTGCTCTATCACATTTATGCCAATATCTGAGAAAATCGCAACTGTGAAGTTGATGAGCTTAGTGAAAGTAAAATCTGATTTAAATACTGGTACAGCAGATTCATTGATAGTTATACTTTTTGTATAAATTCTTTCTAGATCATTGCACTGTGGTCCAATAGATTCATTGTGGAATGTAAAATTCGTGCAAGCAAGTGAAAATTCATTGGGCAAGTACAGAGATTTACAGGATCCTTGAACTACGTAGAGTGGTATAGAAAAAAGAAGCATTCGAAATAGCAGGTGCCTGGAACAAAAAATATTTCAATATAAATTATATACACAGGCAATAGTGGAAAGATTATATTCTTGTGAAATAACTCATTTATTCAAGCATCTTTTCAAAACTATGAGCAACATTTTTTTTCTAACGAGAATATGGGTAATTTTTGCGAAAGAAAGGCTTTGGCTTTCTACTTCTCCATCTCCATACAGATAAATGTTGTAATCTTCCAAAGAAAGGAAGGAAGCAATCAATTTTAAACATCAGTCTGAAAGTTACTTCTTTGCATGATCTACACATTGTATAGCGTTACCTTTTTGAAATTGATTGCTTCGCTTTCTTTCTTTGAAGATTCTCACATTTTTTTTTATGAAGATAAAGAAGCAGAAAGCCAAACTCTTTCTTTCCCAAAAATTTATCTCTCCTAGAAATATACCCCTTTCAATTTAAACATGATTCCTATGGCTGGAATTCAATTAAATAAGCGAATGAATGTCATTACGTAGTAGGTACTGTCATCGATGACAGTTCGTAATGACTCATTCGTAACATAAACTCGTAATTTTATAATTATAACGGAATGTCTCACGTTACATTTTTTAAGTTACTGTCTCACGCGATATCACATTGAATGTTCAAATTGTCTTCCATCATTTCTTAAACAAATACTTGCTCTAGAAATAGTGTGCTTGTGGCAGTTCTCTAACATCTGTGGAGTAATAGCGATGCAGGCACTCCTTATTGAATCTTTCAATTCTTCAATATT
>WOGR01007574.1:0-12319 GCA_015342045.1 Leptinotarsa lineolata | reverse complement strand
GTCGTCACCTTATTTGGTCGACCACTGCAATGCTTGTCTTGGCAGCTCGTATGGGCTTATTTAAACTCTGCTACCTAATATTTTACTGTTGTAAACGAAGGAGCAGACTCGTCCAGAGTAGAATCCAGTTCAGCTTTTCATTGGTTGGGCTGAGGCTTTTCAAATAAAAGTATTGTACCATTTTCACAAATTCACCGAAAACGTTCGCTATTGATGACTGCCAAACAAATACTAAACAACGCAGCGTCTTCAAACTTGAAACATATGCTTTATAGAATTGGGTACTTTCTAATATCGTGATATTTTTCAAACAATTACCGCCATCTCTAGGTCAGGCCGGGTACTTCTGGGACTACTCATGACATTGCGACAGGTTCAAACGTTTTCCAGTTCAGCGGCATTATTCATATTTTTATTTAGCATTTCGGATCTGACAAACGTATGCTCAATGTTTGGCAACCGTTTGAATGTGTCACAGATTTTCTGATAACACGGTTTGCAACTTAAGGGACAAATCTCTGACGACAAAGTGACGAAACTTTTGACATAACGTATACTCTTACCTTGACCAACTTCCCGTTACCACCAACATTCACAACAGATTGGTAATAAAACCATTGCCCTGTAATCACTCGTTCGGTTTCAACTCAGCGGTCAACAAATCCTCCAATTCCAGGAGAGAAACGTGCCGCGTCCAAGAGCTGAATTAGTGAAATTTACATATTCCGAACATCCCCACCGACGCTAATTCAAGATCCACTTCTGTGGCGTTTACAAGATTCGAAGCAAACAAAACAAACAGATAAATCGTCCATCGATCAGAGATTAGAGCCGGAAAGTCGAAATTCTTCGAAAATAATGAGTACACGATATCTCGTTAAAATAGTGTTTGTTACTGGTGGAAGATATATTATGGTGTCCTTTTTCCAAATTGGAATTAACACCGGTATCGTTCGTAATAAAGCGGCGATAAAGTTGAGTTATTGGAAGACGAATTTGGAAGGTGAGAAATAGCGGCTAAAATAAATTTTCTTTAGAATAACGAAGTTTCAACAGGTGAGGATACTCGAGCAAAAATCTTAAAACCAAACAAAAGAAATGATATAAGGTGAAACTCGCCGCCTCATTATGAAACAAAAGCTTCTAATAAGGAAGCATTTATGATAATTATTAATTTATCAATGGTTGCTGCATTGTCGATATACGATACAAACTGAACTTCAAATGTTCAGCTTCCTTTTATTTCAATTATTTACAGGGATTTTTGTGCCAATAAATAACAGTGTTGAGAAACTCCCAAATTCTCCACTTATTTTTCTACATGACAACGGGGCCATTCTTATTCGAAATATTAAAAAAAATTGGAAATTGGAAAAAACTGGATTTTGAGATGGAATTAGCCGATATTTGATGATAATCCATAACGGATTCAAGTCACAATTTATTATGTGATTTTCACTGAATACTACAAAACCGCAACACAATAAAGCTATACAATAGCTTTCTTAGGTGTTTTTCTACTGACTGAGAGAAAGCGTGAATTGAAGGTAATTGTTTAATTTCATTCTCACTCTTTGGAAAATATATCATACACTTCATTCAGTGACTTTGCTGAGCTAAAATTGTGATAGAACATTAAAAGATTCAATTTTTTATAGTGTACTTTCCACCAGTTTTACTACTGTGCCGTAGATATGACGATATTGATGCATAATCGTTATACGTTTCCAGGATTATGACCAATTATCAATTTGATGATTATGTATAAAAAGGAAATGTATTTCATTCTATACATGAATGAAAACATAACACTCGAAGCAATGTTGAGTTTTTCGAAATTTCTCATGAAATTCAGCAAACAATATCTATCTTCATAATTAATCAAGTCTAATTATACAAAATAGAATCTTCCAGGAATTTAACTGGTGAATATGCATTTGCTACTGTGATAATTTTCCTTTTTGGAATAAAAGATACTCATGATTTTATATTGGTTCTTCTGGGTTTATAACCTTCCACAATCTGAGAAAAATAAAAGCCAAATCAATAGAGAATCTGCTGAAGGGCGAACTGAAAAGTTCACCCCGAAAAGTTACTGCGTAATATAAACTACTGGAAAGCCAAATTAGACAGTAACTTGTATTTATGAATTTTTGCCTAAAAAGTTGAAAAAATTGAATTTTTTCAACTTTGTAGGCAAAAATTTATGAATACGACAAGTTACTGACTAATTGGACTTTCCTTAAGTTTATATTACGCAGTAACTTTTCGGGGTAAACTTTTCAGTTTTTCATTCAATACACTTCAGCAGATTCTCTTTTGATTCATCTTTAATTTTTTTCAGTTTTTGGAAGGTTATAATGATAATAATAAAAATAATAACAAATGCCTTTATTATCAATTAATAAAAAATAAATCACATTTTGTTTCTGCAACTAGGGCGAGATTTAGTTTGTATGTAAATAGTGGATATTGTAAAATATAAAATATAATTCAGCAGTTAACATAAATCTGCTCTTCCATCTAACCCCAGTATAAACCCAGTATAAAGTATTGAGTCCTTCACAAAGAAATATCGTTCAAAGAATATCCTAATGATGCATTTAATTAACTAAAAAGTAATTCACATCACTCCCCTCAGCAACCTACGGTATTGATCATGATTAAAATAAAAAAATTGTTGGGCGTAGCGTAACCTAAATAAATATGTTAATACTACGCCCATCGATTTCATTTTATTTTTTTCTGATCGATACCGTAGATTGCTGAAGAGAGTGGTATGATGACTATTGAACCGTTTAACATAAAACATTTTTTGCTAATTTTATTTTCAAGTTTTTAGTTCATTAATTTTATCCACCCTAATGCCACACAGTTCTTGGCACGTTTTAACCTTCTACCTTAACTTGTGTATCTCTAACGACGTATCATTTTTAGCCACCCTAACGCCACACAGTCCTAGACACGATAAAAAATCTTGACTTGGGTGGGAGATCCATGCTTATACCCTTATTCTGAGTTAAAAATTTTTTATATGGGTTCATATTAGATCTGCATCTTTTTTATAGTGTTCTACTATAAATACTAGTTAAGCCCTGTCATCTGATACCCATATCGAGATAGTTATGAAAAAATATGTAATCCGACATTTTGTAACTGCGGCCATCCTGGATTTACAGAATTTATCATCAAAACTAAACGTGTGTACCAAATATCAGATCAATCTGTCAACAGGAAGGGGGTCAACTTTAATTAATAAATTTGACCCAAAGAAACAGACAGGGAAAGCTAAAAAAACCGTTTAAAAACGCAATGAATGTGGTTGCAGAAACCAGCACTCAAATATCTCTTAGCTTATACATATTGATCAATAATACGTAAATATTGTTCTTTCTGTTCAACAAATTTATGTAATTGGTGAAAGTAAATATAAATGAGTACGTCAAATAATAATGATGAAGGGTCATTATTCACTTGGAGAAGATTAACATTACTATTTTTTCACGCAACCAAGAACAAACAGTTGACAGGAGTATTTGACAGAACTCTCATCGAATACTTAATGAAATGTTAACCAAAATACAAAAGGAAGAAAACAAAATATACAGATGATAGCGTTTTATACTTGTTTCTGATTCGTTTCACTGTTTATTTTCATTTCATTTTTAAACAAAAACATTCTATAATGGAAGTAAGTATTGAACCAGGTTGATGCCTGGTAGAAAATGGGCGTGCAACTGATTTTGAATAATGCTTCGGAATTGTGAGAAAATTGGTTGAACGAAGTTGTAGCAAGTTTGCTTGCCGTAGTCATTCAACCTCTTTATAGAAAGTGGCATTATATTTTTCGATATGGTCTCTCCTATGCGAAGGGATCCTCAGGTGTAGTCAATAACTTTCTTGGTACCTCAGATTGAATATCAATCTTATCAGCCTTCAAAATTTCTTCACACATCCCCAAGCCATTATGTTGAAACTGAAACTGATGCAAAGTAAACATTCAGTAAAGCAAACCTATATAAACAATGTTTCAGCTGTTTGATTGACGAATAAGCTGATTTGAATTTACTGCACACTTTTTTGTATGTGACTTCTCCAGGTGAGATTCTCATCTAAAATAGTTCCAAGAAAATTTACTTCGTTTGATATGTTTATGTAATTACAACAGAAATCTCTCCTAACAAAGTTTTTCATAAATATTGACTTAGATTCAATTTAAATCAGGAGACTTCAACTACTCAATTCTTTTCATTGATAACTCATTCTCGAAACAGTTATTGTAGTATCTTCAGCATACATAGTTATGTGACAGTCTGATATGATTTCAGGCATGTCCTTGATAAAAATCAAGAATAACAATGGATGTAAAAAAGATCCTTGTGGAACACCTAGTTTCACATCATAAGAAACTGATCTAATTCCATTACATTTAACCACCAAACTACGGTTTTTCATGTATGATTTTTACCAACACAACACATTATTGGAAAATTCCGTTACTAGTAATGTTTTATAGAAATTTGGTAGAAATAGTATCGAATGCTTTTGTTAGGTCTGAAAAAAGTTACAAAATTGCAAAATAGGCCATTTTGTTCAATATACATCAAAATTCTCCCACCTATTATTTTCTCAAGGAGTTTCGAAAAAGAGAAAATCAACGTAATCTGTCATAAGTCTGAATTGAAAGAGAAAATCAGCAGAAATTGTCAATTTCTGTTATCGTACCATTTTTGTGTAGTGGAAAAACAATGGTTCAATAATTGTAGATATCAATAATTTGCTTTACAGTAACAATATATTAGAAAATGTCAATTTAAGAAAGGAAACCTTTCTGAAATTTCCAATGATAAACTAAAATGTACTCTTTTTCCTTAAAAAGCTATATCTGTGTAATATTTTCCAACAAATGAAATATTCGACTGAATTTTCCATCCCGTACTTGCAGCCCACGTATGCAAGAGAACTATTATCGCATTATTCACGAATAGTCGCTCTTCAGATCACGGAATATGACGCCTCGGAAGTCTTTCCGATAATTTTCAGTAGTAAGCTGTAAGCAACGCATCCCGGCCCATCAATAGAAGAGTAATTCCGGCTGAAAACGACGGAGTATTTCTGTCAACAGTCGACAAAAGAGTAAGAAGTCATTTTTTGCGTCGGAGATGAACTGAGCTTTTGTACTTCCACGTCGTCGATGTCGATGTCGACGTCGAGTGCAAATTTCGAAGTCTGTTCGTTGAGCTGCACTCGAAAGTTGAAAGATCGGCTTAGCATCAATTGTACAGTTAATGCCGTCGGTGAAAAACTGTGCGAACATTGGCGGCGGTTGTCTTTTGCAGGTTTTTCATTTGCAGTTTCGAACGATCGTCGGTAAAAGGTCTTGATTTTCATGTTTTTATAGGATATTTTCATAGGATACAAGAATTATATTACAGTAATCACTACTTTCACATTGCAGAATTCAATATCGATAAAATCAACGCTGTTTTCAAAAACTTGCTATTATTGAAAATTGAAACATGAACATGCCATCTTCTGAAGATGCCAATTTGGTTGGTGAAACGCGCGTCGAAAAAAAGATTGCATTTCTAATGATGTACTCTACGCCAGATTTTCAAGTTTTATCTTACATATTGAATCAATTAGTATCGTTATATAATAGTCTATAATGAACTACGATGTGGAATATATTTATTGGACTTTTTTATTTTTCGAATGATCTTTTTACCCTGAAGGAAGCTTTGTGTCTATATTTCTGAAATATCAAGTTGTCAAGATACCTTCGGGAATAAAAATTTGCCAATTTCTTCTCTCCTAATTTACAAACTGTATATGATTTTGTATAGTATACTTTATCAGTATATTTGAATTGGAAATGTGAGATTTTTGAGAGAGATTAGTTTTTTCCATCCTATAGATGGCTTCTTTATATTTAGTCATACATTCTTAATGATTCTACTTTTCGGAAACCTTCTGTTCCCATCTGAGAATTTCATTCAACATTTTATTGTGATCATTTCCATATCTCAACTTATGTGAACGTTTTTTTATACATTATGTAAACATAAAATAAACTCATAATTTTTTATGTTCGTGTTTCATTTCCATAGTCTGGTTTTAAAAATTCATTCTAGCCGTGAGAAATATCTTAATCATCATGTTCTAAGGAATATATCTGTGACAAAATATATTTTGAAATTACTCGAGGAGTACATACAGTGTGTAAAAGCCAAATGGAATAAATTCATTATTTCGGTTACATATTTTTGAAAAATCCCGAAACACGTCGAATTTAAATTATAATTTGACCTAATTCAACGGAAAAATTCTCCTCCTACCTTCAATCCCCGTCGAGTGACAGGTACAAACCCCAATTTTTTAAATGGCAAGTATACGCTTGTGGTATATATCGTTTGAAAGGTCTCTTCATTCTCTATTCAAAAATGTTATTGCTTTCAAGTTTATTGAAATAAATAAAAATCATGTGGTTGGAATTCGATAAAATACACTCAAAACTTATTGCAATATAAAAAAAAAATCATTTCATGTTGAGGTATTGTTAATAAGAAAGTAAGCATAAACCATAACAAAGTTTTTTACATATCCTTTAAAAAACTGTAAATAATTTCTGTGGCAACGTTAGTTCAAAACGCCGTGTCAAATTGTTTTGTATGTCAGTACATTAGTTGTCAGTATTTTAATTTGAGTTAACTTCTAGTCTGACAAATGGTTAGATTAACGGGAATGCATAAAATAACAGTTTTACAAATGAACACAACAGGAAGTAGGTCGCCTAATTTATGAAAATTTTCCCAATTCACCGCCCATATCTCAAGGAACAATAAGCAGAATAGAAAAGTAGTTTTGAGAGTTTGGTCATGTGAGCAGCTGCCAATGCAATGAGTGATGAACTCAAATTAGATGCTTGAATTTGAAGAAAACCCACATACATCGAGTAGACAGGCATCCACTACATTCAATGTTAGCCATAAATCGATAGTAAACATATTAAAAGAAAATAAAATGCATCCCTATAAAATGGTACCTACTCAGGAGCTCATGGAAGACGATTGTGACAGAACTTATTTTTGTGAGCAAATGATGGACATGTTGGATAACAATATCATCCAATCAGAAGACGTTATGTTTTCTGATGAGTGTACTATTTCTCTTAACGGTCATGCTAATCGGCGAAATTGCCTCTACTGGTCAACGGAAAATCCTCACTGGATGAGAGAAGAACACACGCAATATCCTCAAAATGTCAATATTTGGGCAGGGATTATAGGAAACTATATCATTAGTCCCTTTTCCATTGAGGGCAACTTGAATGGCGATAATTATTTGGCATTAATTCAAAATAATGTCATTCCAAGTTTAGCAAATTTATATGCTTATCCAGGAAACCCTCAAGTTCCAGTGAATACGATATGGTTTCAGTAGGATGGAGCACCACCACATTACCAAGTTAATGTCCAGCAATACTCCGATACACCATTTCCCAATCGGTGGATAGGGAGGAGAGGATTGATTGAATGGCCAGCGCGATCACCTGATCTTTCATCATTAGATTTCTTTTTATTGGTATATGTAAAGAGCAATGTATACAAAAGTAAACCTTCAGATTTGAATGACTTTAAAGAACGAAAAACGCTTGCTATTAGGTCGGTCACTCCTGATATGTTAAATAATGTTAGAAGACAGTTTTATTTGAGATTAGGATGTTCCCAAGACGTTCGCGGTAAACATTTTGAACATCTACTTCGTTAACATCCATAGTTGTTCTTTTTCGTATTCTACATTTCATTTTGAGTGTATTTTATCGAATTTCGGTAACCACATGATTTTAATTTATTTTATCTTAATTGTTGCAATAATCTTGAAAACGATAACATTTTTAATAGAGAATGAAGAGACCTTTTAAACGATATATACCATAAGCGTTTACTTCCCATTTAAAAAATTGGGGTTTGTACCTGTGATTCGAAGGGGGTTGAAATTAAGGGTGGCATTTTCACGTTGAAGAATGTCATATTATAATTCACATATGACGTGTTTCGGGATTTTTTAAATATGTACAGTAACCGAAATAATGAATTTATTCCATTTGGCTTTCACAAACTGTATAAAGATCTTTCAATCACAATCAATAACTCATTTGGGTCCAAAACTTCTAATGATTTTTCTCACTATATTGACGGCCGGTACTTTTCAATTCTGATATGATGACATGATTTGCTGATCAGAATTTAGAGTAACCATGATTAGCAAAATTCCGTACTTTGTGATATTGATAAAGTTACCACAAACTTTTGTATGGTTTAACTTATAGAATCTTCGAAGACGATGAATAAGGAATGATAAACTGTATGGAAATTCATAGAACACTTGATAATCAAACTTATCAGCATTAAATATATTTGGTTGACAATCTGTTATGTCGTTAAATCAGATAGAAACAAGCCCGCTTTTGGACTTGATTAGTTTCTGATCCATAGTAGTCTTCGAATTTTCAATTAAAACATAATCTTTGTTAAAGTGCCGCTCCTGGATAATCAAATAGAATTTGTGCGTAATACTCTGACTACCTGTAACAAGTTCCGCCACTGCCTGTCGCAAAGGGAGATTTTCCGCTTTTTCTGCTTCTTAAAGTATTTGTTCTTCTCTCAAACTGTCGAGTCTCGTTCAAGTTGGCCCTGTATAGGAACAAGTGCTCGAGATGAGGCATTACTTGGTGGATTTGAATCCACTTAAGGGATTAAACTCGGGCCAGCTCTAGTGCGCTTTGTGGAAGCCGGTCATGAATATATTTTTATGCAAATTCTCGTTGTTTCTTTGTCTCCGTTTCTCTCTCTATGTCAGTTGAGCGAATCAAAGATTTGCTAATATTTCGACGAGAAATCAGATGTTGAGGGATGGACTTTCCTTTTTGCTGTATCCGCTAACATTTTAAGGGAAGTATACAATTAACATATCAATCAGCCAAGCTGACTTCCTGTTTGTCAGAAGAATTCTCTGAGAAATGAAAAGTTTTTTTTAGTTTGCTCAATACAAGAGAATATTGGCAAAACAAACTTATAATGTTAGGTTGGTTAGGTTGAATTACAAAACAAGAGCTTGTTTTATATTCACATATGAAAAAACATATGAAAAATACATATTTTTACTAAGTTAATGAATATACACAAAGAAACATTCTATTCACTAATACCCATCATGGGCAAGAGGTATTAGAATTTCATCAGTTCGGACTTCGATTGTCTAATATTGTATAAAATGATTTGAAATCCCTGAAATAAATAATACAATTGGAAATCAAAAGAAATGGCAAATATATTAAGCAAAAAAACCTGAAAATAATTCACAGTGAAATGAAATACTAGTGAAAAAATTTAACAAATAAAATAAAAATAGATTATTTTAATTAAAAATTAAGCGATTTCAAACCACGTTACTTCACGACGTTTCGATTGTTAGTATCCACAATCGTCTTCGGGTGATGAATTATATTAATTTATTTTTATTTTATTTCTTAAATTTTTTCACTCCTATTTTATTTCACTGTGAATTATTTTTTTTGCTTAATATATTTGCCATTTTAGCTATTCTTTTGATTTTCAATTGTATTATTTATTTCAGGGATTTCAAATCATTTTATACAATATTAGACAATGTAAGCCCGAACTGATGAAATTCACCACGAAACATTGTCATTCACCTTCAAACAAAGAGGTATTAGACTTAACCATCAGCTCACATTCTCTGAGCACCATTGGACATACAGTCCAATGGTGTATCTTGTAATACACATCGCTTTCCAGCGATGTGTATTCAATGGTATCTTAGAGGTTTCAGGTACTTGTTTCTTTTTTTTTTGATAACTGGTTTTATTTGTGTCTGTAACTTCTGCATGTTATATGAAGATTTTTGTTTTCAAATGACATCACTTTATGTGTAACAGTCTCTTGATTTTTTCAACATGCATCCTATTTTTGATATTATAATTATAGAATCTGTCACTCTCAGACAATGCCATTTTTAGAGCCAATAATTAAAAATTTTTTATAGAGAAAATTATATTATGAAGTTGAAGAAACGTAGGAATACAATTTAAGATCCACAGAGTAACAAACTCATTTCATTCTTCTCAAAACTGGCTCATAAAAACTGCTGATTGAACCGAATATTCCAAAAGCAATTTCGAAAACAATTCGAAGATATACATTCGTCAACACCTAATCAAAACGTCAAAGAGACCATGCTAATCCTTTCTCGAACATAAAACAAACATTCTCCACGATAGAGTTCTGTCAACGTTACCATAACGTTATAAAATAAAATACGGCAGTTTTTCATTAAAATCTGTTCTAAATAAATTCGTCTGTGTTGGTGTTCACAAATATATATCGTAAATTTGTTGTTCCAAGAAGTTTTGGCGTTGACAGGCTAGTGGCGTGGGTCTAGAGGCATGTGATTTATACACTGCTCGACAATGAACGTTTTATTTCTAGTTAGGAAATGGGTTCGAAAAAATGGCGGAGGCAGGGGTCTGAAAATTTTTAATCAATTGAAACAAGAACGGGTTTATAAGCACAATATATTTTCAAATTAAAAACTATTAGTTGACACTAGTTATTTATGTGCGTTTTTTCTTTCCATTCCATAGCTAAGAATTAGTAGTAAAATTTCGGCAAAGTGGCCCGGTAGGTACCCGGTATATGGAAAATTTGGTGAGAAATTAGGTTGTAGAAGTAGATGTTTCCTGAAATAATATCTGAAATTTAAATTGAACGGGGTATATGTTTAGGAGGGATCAGTATTTGTTGAAAAACGGATTTTAGATTTCTACTTCTCCATCTCAATACAAAGGATGTGGAAAACTTCCAAAGAAAGGAAGAAAGTAATCAAATTCAAAATGAACTCCTTGCAAATATGTGTTAATCATGCATAAAAGTTACTGGGAAAAAAAGCCCTCTTGAAACAACTGCTTTCACATGAACATTGAAATTCACGAATGAAAGAGTACTTTTGAAGAAACTACACTTTCGTGTGATTCAATGGAAAAGTGAAAGTAGTTCTTTCGGAAGAGCTTTTTCTCACAGTTGGTATCTGAAAGATCTACATAATCCATAACTCGTTGTGAAGAGTTTTTTCTGGACTCAATTGTCTTCTTTCTTCCTTCAAAAATTTTCCACATTCTTTGTATCAAGATAGAGAATAAGAAAACCAAACCCTTTACTTTTCCAGTAAAGACTACCTTGTTCAATATTTGATTCTGATACGAATGTTCATTTTTTCTCAAACTATCAATGGACACAATTGTCATCACTGATGCTATACGATTTGAAAGATCTACCACGACTTGAGTTCATACTAAACTCACTTTTTCTCTTAAGCATTACCTGTACGGCAGTTACTGGGTGAAACTTTTTCTGGATTGAGTAGAAGAATGCTTTCGAATGACTCGTGAGATCACCCGATTTATCACCCATTAATTTTTTGCAGGGAACTCTGAAATCGACATTTTACGCAACCCAACCTGAATCTTCGTAGATTTAGGAAACTGCATGGCTAATGAATGTTATCAAATAACATCCAATTATAGAGTGTGAACTTTCACGGCCAGAGATGAGTCAAGGCTATTTTGTGAGTATGTTGGACGAGTTCTGCTCGTTTATAGCCTGATGTTTCATCTACGAATGCAGTAGGCGATGAAACCACTGACAAGTGCTCGAGTTGTCTTCATATCAGATACTACATTCAATGTTTATATCTTTGGTTTTTATTTCATCGGTGGTGGGCGTGGTGGGGTTTCTATTGGTTGCTCCAAATCACCTGACACCGAAACCGATTTTAATAGTTGCTGTACTTTTGTATTAAGGTGAATGGTGAACGTGACACGTAATTACTAATCAATAGAATTAAATTGAATTTCTCGGAAATTGCAGCTCAAATTTGAAAAGCGGAACGCCATTTTGACGAAATTTGATGTATTTTCAAAAGAATGATCACAACATACCCCTGCCCAAGTATGGTGAATGCTGTCCAGATAGAAAATTTGAAGTTACGAAGATGGACTAATGTATAAATATTTGCATTGAAAACAAAAATTATGGGGGTCTGAGAATATTTTTAGTTCCGCTGCAAGTCTTGTTGGGCTGTTTCCATGGCCACCCTTCATTCAACTTTAATTCATTTCGATCAGAACTGTAACCCCTATGGTATAGTATAGTATAGTATAGTATAGTATAGTATAGTATAGTATAGTATAGTATAGTATAGTATAGTATAGTATAGTATAGTATAGTATAGTATAGTA